>JAOXYI010074781.1:0-12447 GCA_028566495.1 Lithophaga antillarum | reverse complement strand
TAACTTTAGGTCAAGTTAGGACTGCACAGAATTGTACTTTTACAAAACAGATTTTTCAAGTAATAGTTAAGTGGTATCGTCTGGTGGAATATTTTGATTACAAACATTTATAAAAATGAACATTATATATAGAAGTTATTAATTATTTTGTTGTATACACCTTATCATTATAACCGATATATCTGAACCAAAATCACACGAGTATTAATTTATTTTAATGATGAAGCCTTATAGAATAAAACAACTTCCACTTTAGTAAACTTCTAGCATAATATTTTTACACAAACGGTCGATTTATCTAATACTAAACTAATAACACGACTTGTTAATTTTCTACCTGATGGTAAGTGGTATTCCTGATTGTTAGTTCTAACACCTATATTTTAAAATTTAATAGATATGGGACATATGATTATGTTTAAGTATTGGTTCATACAAAACCCAGGAACAATAATCTGAATGAAATACTGAACATATAAAATGTCTAATTCTTTCCACTGCTTAAATACGGGTGGCAATACCAATTACATAATCAATAATAGGATGTCTTTGTCCCCCACAAAATGTTATTGGCCTTTGTATTTTTAATACAATGTGTAGTAAATCTATTTTACTTAGTGAGATATTTCCCCTTTACGATTACTTCACAGCTTGTTTCGTAAGCAAGGTACATTTTGACCGCGCTTGGCAGATAGAATGATGCTTATATTTTGGAACAATCATTCAAACTGAAGAAAACAAAACATAAAAGGGATTGCGGTTTTCTATAATAATTTTGAAACATACACAAAAATGCTAGGAACTTCATACCTTAAACACTTGCCTAGCCCAAGTTCTGAACGATTCTTCCTGACCAGAGAGTTCATCACCTTCTCCAATATCCTGTATCCGGATGGCTCCTAAATTCTCCATGGCTTTATCAATGTAATGACTAAATGCACAAAAATTTGGGTAAGCACGGGAGCCAAGACCAAATACAGCAAACTTTATATGTTGCAGTACATTCTTTGTTGTGTGACCGTTTCGATTCCTTAGATTTATGCCTTCCTTATTGTTCGCTCTTTGGATTTCCTTCGTTATGCCACTAAAAAATAAACTCAAATGTAAAAGAGGGTAGTTACCGTTTACATTTTATATGTGTAATGTAAGGTTGTTGCCATATTCAAAGTAGAAATATTAATTTTTTTTTCATCGCATCTAAACTCCAGGACGGGAGCCGCGCATAGAACAGAAAACGCTTATTTCTTACCATTTTACAAGATCCCTTTTCTGAGTTTAACATTGTCAAATAAAACTTTTAATGCTCTTAATTTTGTTTTCTCACATGTGAGACAGAAATATCTCATCGTTGCTATGGTGTGAGATCAGCTTATCTCACCCTCCCGCCCTTAGCAACGCTTTAATTACAAGTATTACATGAGAGAAAAAGTATCAGTCACCCCTATTTTGGGTGAGACAAGGCTATCTCACACCCTCGGGCTCAAATATTTTTATTTCTCAACCTTGGCAAGCCTCGGTTGAGACAAAAAATATTTGAGCCCTTGGGTGTGAGATAGCTTTGTTTCGCCCTCATAAAGGTGAAAGATACTATATATCTCATCGTTGCTATGGTGTGAGATCAGTTTTTCTTACATGTGAGACAAATATCTCATCGTTGCTATGGGGTGAGATCAGCTTATCTCGCCCTACTGCCCTTAGCAACGCTTTAATTACAAGTGTAACATGTGAGGAAAAAGTATCAATCACCCCTATTTTGGCTAGAAAGATACTATTTTCCTCAATTTACTTCCTTATTTGGCAAAGTTCAAAAAGTCGCTGTGGAAAATGATTTATCTAGTTGAATGTTTTAAAGCCACCTCAAAAGTACTATAGGTATCTGTATCGGACATCTATTCCTCGTCATTTCTTTGAGTGAACAGCAAACCTTTGTAGATTCAAGGTGTACTTGTCTGCCTTTTTGATGTGAAAATGCTTTACATTTGAGTGATTTAAAAAATAAGACTTGCATTTGCTTTATTCACACGTGGAACATGTAAAACAAAAAGTGGAAAGACTAAACAAAAAGATACTTCGCGAATGGGCGCAATCTATTGAAATAGGGAAAACCATACATTTTAATACAGTTCGAATCCGTTGGTCTCATAGCCATTGTTTAAAATGTTATTATACTTTAAGTATAATTTGTGACACTTTACAATACTGAAACAGCTAGATTTTTTTAACCCACTTTGATAACCATACACAGGGATTCTAGATGCATTTACAGTAAATAGAAGGCGTTCTGTATGAACAGGACCCTAACACTAATTTTGGTACCTTCCTAAGCCACGATATTTTTACTGTCTATGGTTTCTTTCATGTTTTTTTTAATGGATATGGTATTCAAATTTGCTGTGATGTACTTCATTACTGACCATTTCGGTTAAGAGATTTATAACCAGATACACAAGAAACTAAAACCTTCATCATATCATCACATAAGAGAATGTGAGAACTTGATAGAGATGTATGAAATATTAAATGGAATATGTTATAGTGGAGCTTTCTCAAATTGTCCAAAGATATGCAACAGACAATGATAGAGTAACGGCCAGGCGAAAGTTAAGTAAAAGCTTTCGAATAGCTGGCAATTTGAAAGCCCATTTTGAACACTCGCTAGCAACTGTTGACAACTCACCTGTCAGAAAGCTGGCGACGGTTGAAAGACTTTTGCTAGCTGGGCTTTCAGTTTGCCAGCTATTGTTAATCACTCGCTAGCAACTATTGAAAGCCTGTCGTTGAACACTTGCCAGCTGAGATCGCGACAGTAAAGACATACAATGGATACAGGAGACAATATTTTAAAAATTTGATTTTAAAATTTTTGTTTAGTTAAATAACGAACGCGTTTTTTCCTATTTTTTCCGCAGACCTGTGAAAGTTATAATCACTGTTTGGAAACTGTCAATAAAGGCTGGCGAGTGTTCAAAGGGTTAAAGGCTTGTTTAAAAGGTTTGAAAGCTAACGTTTGTCAAAAGCGCTGGCCAATGTTCAAAACGGACTGTCAAAGTTGAACACTCGCTAGCTACTGTCGCCAGCATTTTAACACTCAACTGTCGAGCGTTGTTGTCTATTTGAAGGCCTGACGTTTAACTTTCGCCAGTCCGGTACTGTAGAGAACAGAGTACTATAGCACGAAATCTATAACCGAAAAAGCTAGAACAGAACTAAAAAAATTCGATTAGTTCGACACATGGACTAATCTGTCAGAAGAAATTTTACCTGCTTGAACTACAAATACCTTTGAAAAATACTTGATAAATACTGGATACTCGGCCAGCCTATAATTAATTAAGATTTCATCGAAAACGACAAACTATCAGAAGTTTGGGGAGTTAAAGAAGAAAACAAAAAGAACCTGATAAATCCTAAACAAAATCTTATATCAGGTGAACCTTAATAGAAACCGTTAAACAAATTCTAATATGAGGAACTGAATTGGTCAACAAAATTATCTAATAAATAATGACAAAATATTGGGGCAAAGATCACTGCTATAAATAGAATTAATTGTTCAAAAAAATTAATAAAGATGTAATTTCTAACTTCCACTTAAGGTCTAGTTGCTCATGTGAAATTTACTGCATATATTTTATGCGTCTTCAGGATTTTCCGATGCAAAATAATAATCATAATTAAAAAAAAGAAATAAATATTAAAAAAAAAAATAATACCTTACCTACTTTACTTAGTCCTCTTCATGCTTTTTAGCACATAAGGCCTCCACAAAGGTCCTCCGTGCCCTTCTTTCTAGCTGGTTCCAGTTATATCGAAGTTGTTTCATCTATTCTTCTACATTCTTCACCATGTTCCCTTTTGTTTTCCTGTTTCTTTTGCCTGCTGGTGTCCATTTTGGTGCCCTAGACCTGGCTGGTATTATGCATTCTTATGACGTGTCCAATGTATCTCCTGATTTACTCATTGATGTTTCTAACTCCAGATCTTTCTACTAGTTCAGTGTTGGAATGATATCTAGCCTCTTTTGCCAACGGTTATCAAAGGCAACGACATTCGAACCCCCTTAATGTACTTTCTATTTTCTTACTAGCTGTCCATGTTTCTGCAACATTCAGACAGATCGTACATTGCTCACTTCGTTCTCCGTGAGATTTGTCTTCTTTTGAAGATGTTACACAAACTCCGTTTCCTATTAGGATGTTAATCCTAATAGGAAAAGCTTCTTCTATGTTACTATTCGTGTCCTCTCTTATATGTTACTATCCATGCTGAGTGTGCTGCCAAGATAGTTGAATGATTGCACCTCTTTAATTTCTTTATCCTTTGCTCTGATCTGTCCCTCGCCAGTATTTCCATTCAGATTCGTCTCTACTCTTTCTGGTTCAGTTGTTAATATCTCTGTCTTTTCTTGCATATATTAATGTGAGTGACATAGAAAGCTGATGTCATCTGCAAGGGTCATGTCTTCAAGGAGGGATGTCAATCCGATTCAGTTTTGTTGCTTTTTACATTATCCAGTCGATTTCCAACAGATAGTTCGGAGATATGATGCAGTCTTTGTGGACTGCGGATGTAATTTGGAACTATTCTGACGTTTTCCCTTCGTGTCTAAATGTCCATCAAAAACCTCATTCATATTTTGACGACTTTAACTTGGATACCATATGTTCACATTATGTCCCAAAGAGAGCTATGGTGTACACTATCAAATGCTTTCTCAAAGTGTAAGTAATTGATGTATACGGATGATCTCCATTCAAGGGATTATTCAATCTTGTATAAAATAAAGATGTTGTTGGTTTGGTATGAATTCTTTCTGTTCTTCTCTCAAAATTTCATCAGTTTTATCTTTGATGCAATTTAGAATTATTCTGAACGTCTGATAGAGAAGTTATACCTGTCCCATTATTACATTCGTTAAGATTGCTTTTTTCGGCAGTTTGATAAAAGCTCTTCCTTCCACCAGTCTGGAACTTTCTCCTCATCCCATATCTTAGTTAGAATGTTGCGTAGCATTTGAATGTTAATATTAATGTCTGATTTTAGTAGTTCTGTTGGTATATTGTCTTGGCCTGGAGCTTCGTTGTTTTTTTTCAGATTGTTTATGGTAAATCTGATCTCATCATCTGTAATTCTTTCCATTTCTATTTCAATTGTTTGTGGTGTCTGCTAAGATTGTTTGATGGAATGTTTTAGCGCACGCATATTTGATACCTCTTCAGAATGTTCTTTAGGTCTCTTTATCTAGTCGCTCTCATTTAATTAATTGCCTTTTTTTGTTTTTACGTTGCAAGTAGTGTTTTTTTTACCTTGCCAATGAGTTGCTTGGTGATGATATAAAGTTTTCTAATTTCTCCTGCTTTTGATGCTGTTCCTTTTCGTTTTTCTATGGATGCTTTCTTTCTTATCTAGCTTTGCATCAGAAATACTCTTTATCTTTCTGATTGTATATAATTCTGATTCTTTTCAGCTGTGCATCTTTTGATAGATTTGCTTCTGCTTTTAATGTTTTTATCTCTACTATGAGCTTCCATGTGTGGTCCGATATCCGTTGCTTTCTATTTCTATTCTTGTGCCCTAATACATTTTCAGTTATTGTGTTAGATACTGTACTTCTTTCACATTTTCCCGTTCCGTATTAATGTCTTTTTTTTGTTTGAATGCCTCAGATCTGTTTCTTATTGGATGTTGCATGTCTCTCTTACAACTAAGTTTTTCATTTCTTGGAAGTCTGTTAACATACTACATGTTTTTCCTTTATTTTAACTCGGTTTCAATCTGATCTTTTCCATTACTAGATAGTAATTACTGAAATTGGCCGCACCACGTTTTACTCTGACATTTAGTGATGAAATTCAACATTTTCTGTTTACTAAAAAGTAAGTAAATATTCAATCAATAAATTATTAAAAAAAAGAAAAAAAAAAAAGTTATTTTTTTAAAATTTGCTAGGGTTCATGGCACTACGGCTTTTGCGACTCAAATCCGTTTACGGTAGTGAATATGGATTGGGTTGGGTTTGCTGGGGTTTATCATTCAGCAAATTTTCAGCTTTATCGTGACTACCAGACTTGCAGGGGGAAGACATCCATGGCAACAATCCAGCTGACCGGTGAAATCGCCAACTTTGGGTAGGTGTCCGGTAGTTATGTTGGCCTTGTACTGCAACATCATAATACATGTACTAACGAATACCGTTATACAATTATGTATTTCTGATCGCACACAAGATCTTGAAACAGATTGTGCACCAGATCTTCAAAATATATACTTACATTATCGATTTACAACATAATAAATTTATAATTATCGAATAATTTTGGCAACCATGATTTATTGGAACTTTTACAAGCAACAGAATTGTATCCGTCCAGGATGAATTTAGATGGATACAATTCCGTGTTCGTTATAACATGTCCAATAAATCATACTTTCAGATTTTTTCAGGGACAGTCTAATATTATTATTATTGTTATATAATGTCCAGTAAATCATACCGTCATTTTTTTCTGGGGCAGTCTAATATTATTATTTTTATCGTTATAAAATGTCCAATATAGCATAACCTTCATTTTTTTTCTTGAGCAATCTAATGTTATTATTATTGTTATTATTATTGGTTGATTGATTGGAGTTCATCGTCATTTTCAGTAAGATTTCAGTAATTTCGTGACTCCTAGATTTTATGGGGTAAGAAATCCCGGACAGCTAGCCAACTGACCGGTGAACTCCCGACCTTGGGGTAGGTGTGTGAAAACCTTGACACATGAGGTGGGGAGAGCGGGGCTCGAATCCACACCAGAGCTGTTAGGCTAGTAGTTACGAGTCAGCGACCTTAATCACTCGGCTTCCCAGGCCCCGGCTTGTTTTCTTTACCTTCCTGTTCGTTAAATGTAGATAACTATGAGGTTTGATCTTTATTATGGATATAGTATATCAGTTAGACTTATACGTCAAAAATAGAATATCGTCAGCATTTCCGTAAATGCACGTCCGACTCTAAAACAGTATCCTTGGTCGATCCGTCAACCATTTTTCTTTAACACTTTGTATTTTCAGTCCTAATTAAAAGTCAATAATAGGTCAGTTTCTTTATTTGTTTAATTCGGTAAAAAGCTAATTGCATCGATTTGCTTGCTAGTATATCATTTACAGATACACGTAGCTTGGCTTAGACTTGCTAAAGGTGCTTTTGTTGGTACCTAAAAAGTTCAGTTATTAAGATTTCAAATAGATCATTTTAGCTGAGTGTCGAATGTAAGATTATTGTTGGGAAGTATTGCACAGTATTTTTTCAGTATTATACGAAAAGAAAAGAAATGATTTACCTTTGTTCGGCGACCCTTTTCAGAATGAACCATTGCAAATGGAAATTTAACGAAGAGTACTTGTTTACAAGACATCAGTCAGCCCTCTAAGAATTCATCGTCAGGAATACGGATAATGTTGGATGAGAAATATCGAAATCGTTATTAATCCGCTACAAAATCGTAAATTATTCAATATACAAAAAATAAGTTTCCCTGAAGCAACTCTGACAACTTATTGAGATATATAGCTTGTTTTACATTACGTAACTTGGCCTGTTCTTTGTATTGTAAAATAATCTTGTAAGTACATTATCATTATAATAATTGTACTTTTATTGATCAATAATACTTTATTTATTCGAATATTCTACATTGCAGTATATTCTATTCCTAAAAGCCCCATTATCAGACAATTACTAGAGTGCCTGTGACAATCAATGAATACATAAGTTAATACCTATCACAGAATTCTTGTACTATATATGATATGGCAGAAAATTACATTTGCAGGGTTATGTAACAGAAATGTGTGTCAATAAACTGAAGAATGGGTCGGATATAAATAGGAAAATATCGTGAAAACGTAATAGCATACATATGACAGTGTTTAAAGAAAATTACCATGGCATAAAAATATGTTGTACTTCTGATTCTGCATATGAGAAGTCGAAAACAAGGAAAAAACCACAACAAACTGCAATAAATTATTATTTACATGTAGTTCTTGCAAAAAAGAAATTCAATAGGAAAACTGTACCAAAATCGGTTAATAATGAGAAAATCCATATACTCTTGATGCACTGAGCTGAAAATGACTCTTTAAGTTCTTCATTACAAAACTGTGGGATTCAAAACTCCTGATATCCAACTTACCTGAGTAAGATGATAACGATTCATTCGATGATAACGCTTTACATTGAACAGCGAGTAATCTTGGATATATATTTAGAAAAAGTAATGTTAGGTCAGAGTGTGTACTTTTGTAGATAGTATCACATATCTGCAATAAAGCATTATCGGAATAGTTTCTAGGGAGGACATATTTGTATGTCTTTATGATTTTCTTTTTTGATAAAAAAAAAAAAGAAGATTTATCCTGAATGAAATATATCATTTACTACAACCAATACGACTGCTTATACATGTATCTGTATAGGTATTTAATATTTGTACTATTATATTCATGTAAAGTTACTGACTCATAACTGATATAGTCATAATCACTTCAAATAAGACATAATTAGTTGACATTATGACGACAGCACGTACATGATGTAATATTATGGGATTAGCCTAATTTGCCTGTTTGATCATTTCACGAGTCAAGTAATCATTTTCAATTTACCAAGAAATCATTAATATTATAAAATTATACCCGCCATCTATTTTCAGTGATGAGCCAACACGCAACAAATTATTACCAACAGAAGACATAATATTAACATGACAAAATGCAAAAGTTCAGTTGCCCTCTATGCAGGGCAGATTACATCACTCGTCCGGTCCCCTCTTCTCTCGTAACCCTTGGCTAGCGAATATGGTTAGATTAATTTCTTGATTGTTGATATAAATATTTCGAAGAAATTCAGCTATCTAACTGACCGTTGAAATCCCCGACCCTGGTTACGTGTCCTGAAGCCTCAAAACATGAAGTGGGGGTGAGGAGCGGGACTCGAACCCACAACGACAGTATTAGGCTAGTAATTCACGAGTCTACGACCTTAACTACTCGGCCACCCAGACCCCCTTATTAAATAGAGGTTAACAACATACTGTACTTGTATTATTAAAAAGAAAATCATTCGAAATTTGAATTCTGTTTGTTGTGACTACATCGCGAACAATACGGATGTCCAACAAATGCTTGGTATACCGTTATTATTATATGAGAATATCATTGAAAATGAATAACAGACGACATTTTTCCTCAAATGGACATGATGGGACTAATTCACCAAGAATACAAACTATTTGATATTTTTTTCAGAGACGTGGAAAATTACTTTGAATTCAGTATGTTTTTTCCATGGAAATATAGTACATTTCCTATAGCATAAATTTCTGAGACAAATAAAAAAAACAACATTTATGTACTACAATTTACTCCTTTACCAACAAGATGTCTAGTGACATTCACCTGCACCGGACCGGAAAATACTGATGATATGCGCATTCACTTCTTGCTTAACTTTTCAAATAATAATATCAAAATCTATTGAAATGTGTAGGAGGAGTTAGATGTACAGACAACTGTGACAGACGTCCGGACAAATACCACTACCAATATACGCCTCCTGACTTCACCGCTGGGGGATAAAATCTTTTCTATTTTTAAGTTCGACAAACGTAAATAAACTCGGAAGCTTCAATTAATGAATGTGCTATTCGTTATTTCTTTACTTTATTGCTTCTGGAAGTGGTTTTCCCTCTTGATTATTTACACGTATATCCCTATTTTTACAATGGAATTAAGTCAATAATGAAGAATACTTGAATTTCAAACTGCATGTACCCGCACTAGCTCTTTTCCCTAAATTACTCCAGGGCAGGAAATTATACTATCAATTTTATGTCAAGGCTGAATGGTGATTACTTAAGTTAGAAAATATAAGTAAAACCAGTTTTTAATGTATAATAGGCCTTTTCAAGATTAGTCCGGCACCATCTTGGATTTGCTCCCAGGCGATACGTCATAGTCCAAGTTTACTGTGACGTCAAAGTTGCCCAGGACGTTCGTTGTGTCAATTTTTACGTCACAGTAAACTTTGTCTATGACAGTTCGCCTGGAGGCAAATACAAGATGGTGCCGCACCACACTTGAAAAGGTCTATTCTTAAAACGTGATTCTTCATAGCATTACTGTCATTCAATAACAACAAAAATGAAGGTAACCGCAAACGTATGTTACACTATTATCCCGAAATTACTTCTAAGCCGAAAAATTTTCTCTTATGCCAAAAACATGTTTTACTCTTATCCCGAAAATAAAATAAACAGTTGTATTTTTTCTGATGGGAATATTAATGCCCCAATCTCGATTTAATTAGCTGTGGGATATCGTTATTTTATGCTTTTTATCATGCAGTAAATGTGAAGGAATAATTTAGTTTTATAAAAATACCATTTTATGTAGGGAGCTTTCATTTAATTTATTTTAGAAAAGGGAGACAAATGAAATGCGCTTTATGTCACAACGTAGCTATCAATTCCGAAAAGACGATGCGTGATCTCATTTTAGAAAATATCGGTATTGTAAGCAGATTTGGAGATCGATTCGATTGACATTTAGGTGTACTCGACATATAAAATACAGTACTTGAGAAGGACTAGAATAAAAAGGGGTGGTCGAGTGGTTTAGGTCGCTTACTCATGACCACTACCCTAACAGTATCGTGGGCTTTTCGTGTTAAGGTTTCTAGACACCTACCCAAGGTCGGGTCTTTCGCCAGCAAGCTGGACAGCTGTCCGGGCTTACCTTTACCCAGTAAGTCACGATATAGACCACGTAGTAAACGAAAATGTACGAATGATGTTTTAATTGCGTTCTTTAAAAAATTCAATACAGAGTACATGTAAATATTACACAAAACCAACGAAATAATTTCCTTAGTCATGTATTAAATACATGTACTTTTGATAGCGGACCTGATTGATTGATTTACGATACAGGTATTTTAATATTTGTACTATAATAATCTTTATTAAACTAAAATCATTCAATCATAGCTGGTTATAGTAATCACTGAAATTTTATAGGATAAAAATATCTGTTTGGTATAGAATTATTATTCAGTTCTTCCTGTTTGATTTCTTTAACAAATTGAATGATCGTTTTAAATTTACCGGGAAATTGTTAATATCCGTTTTCTATATACAGGAAGTATAACCAACATCAAATATGTTTATACAGTGCAGGTTATTGTCATGTTCAACCTGATTTCCGCGTAAAAACGATGTTTGTGTTATTTTACAATACACAACAGGTGCCGCACGCGGACCAGGACATTATTACCTTTCCGGAAAAAAATGGTTTCACTCTCCTTATTTATGTGTGTTTGTGTGTTTGTGTTGTCCTATTTTTTTTTCTTTTGATTTTTCAGTGTTGTCTAGTATGCCTCTGTTGGTTTGTTAACTATTTTATTTCTCTTTTGTTGTTCTTATTTTTCTCTGATATAAAGACTTTATGTCGAAGTCAATGGGATTGTCGATTGTATCTCGAAAAAGCTGAGTATTGGAGTTATTTGAGATATCTGAAGCTGCTGATTACTATGGAGGTACTGTAAGTTGACTTTGATTTATCCCATGTAAATGACTTACATGTATTCGAGTTCCAGTAAAGAAGGTTCGACTGTATATATCGATTTTGACCACCCATTTTATAGTGTTCTACATCTACTAAAGGAGAAAGTGAAACTTAACAAATACCAATTTTACATACACTAGATATGCATTTCCAAGACTAATGTAGAGATGCTGAAAAAAGGTGGACGAAATCTGTAAGCACATAAACAAGAACTATCAAAACAATTAGCAGCCTGTGTGGCCGAATGGTTAAGGTTGCGGACTCGTGAACTGCTAGCCTAACATCGCTGTCGTGTGTTCCAGTCCTGTTCCACCTGCTTTATATGTTAAGGTTTCCAGACGTCTACCCAAGGTCGGGGGATTTCATCGGTTCAGCTGAATAGCTGTCCGGGTTCTCCCCCACTAAGTGTGATGGTCATGATGTACCTAAAAAAAGTTGAAACTCAACAATCCAATCCAACCATCAAATAACTTTTTTTTTTCAATAACCGTAGAATTCAGAAGCACTATGTTTTTTAAAGTGTATATATTAGCGAAATTAGCTATTTGATTAACATGACTAACATTAGTGTTGAGCAATCACATTGAAGGTTCATTTCCCATTTTTCTACTGACTTCAGGGTACATGTAAGTGATATACAGTGTCTGAGGGTTGCTTGAGTCTTAAGTAAACATGTTATTTCAAATTCATGAAAGTTTCATTAATTTAAAATAATCATTACCAAATATTTAAATAAAACAAAACGATCAAAGGGTACATGTAAGTGATCTACAGCGTCTGAAAGTTGTTTGGGTCCTAAGCAAATATGTTGTTTTAAATTCACGAAAGTTTCATGAA
>JAOXYI010074670.1:0-12447 GCA_028566495.1 Lithophaga antillarum | reverse complement strand
TTTCGAAGATGTGATCTGAGTTCTTCCAATCTTATAGATCTTGAATCTTCCGTATTTACAATAGTAATAATTCTAGATACAAGGTTGAAGGGAATGTTCAACTTCATGAGCTTCGGATGACTTGATTTGAAGTTTAGATAAGAATGAGTGTCAGTTGACTTTCGAGGTGACATCTGGAAAGATTTGGAAATATTATGGAAGGAAGAATGCGAAAAGGAAGAAAGGAAATCGGTCGAAATATGGGAAAAGAAGCAACCTACGGAACAAATTTCATAAATAAGAGCGAGGAATACCTAAAGGTAACGAATCGACGACAAAGATTACAACATAATGGTACACAAAGCAAGACTTCTAATTATTCACGGCCAAGGCGTAACTTCAATGGAAATACTTGGTTTTCAAATCTGACTTATACAGGACGCGGAATGAATAGATATCAATATTGTGATTTCAACAGAAATAACACATCTAGAGGTGGTAACGTACAAAATTTCATTCATCGCAGAGGAACAACATATATAGGTAAAAATGTTCATAGGCATTTTTTAGAGAGAGGCAGGAATGACAAAGGCGGAGGAACAGCACAGCAGAAACAGCATCAGGTGAATCAAATACACCCTCTTTTGGACACGGACGAGACAAGAGTGAAAGTTGTAAATCAGATAATTTTGTTAAAAATCAACCAAAGATTATAAATATTTCGAAACGAAAACTGACACAGCAAGAAATAAAACTTTTAACAAAGGGTTTGAAATTCACACCTACTCCGGAGGAGGACAAAGTACAATTAAGCACGGACATTGATGCGTTCGCTCGACGTTTAAAACTGAATCATATATTTTATGAAGAAGAAAGTGACGATGATGAAAACGGTATAAACGATGAACCATTGGTTAGAAATAAATCTAGTTTTATTCCTAAACCGACAAAAGATCGCCATCTGGAAGAAACCATTAATATATTAAAAAATAATCCTCTCCAGGGTCGACAAAATGTAAAGGACAATTTAAGCCGAAATGAAAGAAAAGCTTTAAAACAATTAAAATCGGATCATTCAATTATAATCAAAGAGGCTGACATGGGAAGTGCGGTGGTTATTATGGACCAGGACTATTATCGTGACAAAATTTTAGAGATGTTAAGGGATACTAATTTTTACGAAGAAACAGATGAAAAGGCGGATAAGAAGACAAGGAATAAAATAATCAAGCTTTTAGATAAATATTAGTCTGAACTTTACAAGGAAGAAACAGATTACATCAAAAATTGTGCTTTTTCGGATAATTATTTTTAAGGTTTACCGAAAATTCATAAGAGTGAAGAGATTTCAAAAGCTATAGTTGACCAAAATTTAGAATATGTAGAACAATTAAGACCTAGTGATTTAAAGTTCCGGCCTATTGTAGGCGGACCGAATAGTGTAACTCAGAGATTAAGCCATTTTGTTGATATCGTATTGAAACCTTTATGTGAAAAAATACGGAGTTTTATTCGAGATGATCTGGAGTTTTTAAGTCATCTACCTACAACAGTTACACCACACTCAGAACTCATTACTTTTTGACGTAGTAAGCCTCTACACTAATATCCCACATGAACTGGGTATAGCTGTCGTTGAATTTTGGATAGGTAAGTATAAAGATACGATTTTACATCGCTTCAACAAGGACTTTGTTATTGATTCGTTACGACTTGTATTACAAAACAATGTATTTTATTTCGATAATAGATACTATCGACAGAAAAAGGGCACGGCTACGGGCAAGAAAATGACCCCGACTTACGCTACTCTTGTACTAGGATTCCTCGAGCACCAAATGTACGAGAATATAGAACTTAAGTATGGATTTGACTTTGCAGTCTATATAACACAAAACTGGTTTCGTTTTCTCGAGGATTGTTTTATTATATGGAACTCTGATCATGTACCAGTAGACGATTTTCAAAATGTACTCAACTCTTTAAATGAAAACATTAAGTTTACGTTAAACAGAAGTGAGAGCGTAATACCATTTCTAGATGTTTTATTAAAAATTACGGAAGATAATAATATAATGACAGATATTTTTTCAAAGTCAACAGACACTCATTCCTATCTAAACTTCAAATCAGGTCATCCGAAGCAAAGTTGAACATTCCCTTCAACCCTGCGTCTAGAATTACTATTGTAAATACGGAAAATTCAAGATCTATAAGATTGGAAGAACTCAGATCACATCTTCGAAAGCAGAAATATCCAAATAATATAATTGAACACGGAATTCAGAAAGCAATCGAAAAAGGACCAATAAGTACAACCAGCACATCTTCGGCTCTGCGCCTAACAAGTGAAATTGGGCGTGCTACCACGAGACCAGCTACAGTCCTCACAAGAGTGACTTTCAATGGGCTAGTGTTACTTTTGTCTCTCACGGAAGCAGAACTTAATTTTACATACACGATATTTTTAATGCGGTGGGGCTTTAATAACAACGGTTTCTTTTAATGCAGACACTGGATCTATAAATAGCTATAGTAAATATAGGTACGGCAAGTTTGGAATTTCTATTTATATATTACATCTGTAAGGATGTATAACAGATGTCTGCATCTATAACATTAGATATTTAAAGATGTACTAAGGATGCAGGGATAACAAAATATCATTTATATAGGTCTAATGAATTAGCCAAACAATGTCGTTGTAATTTCCACACTCCAAATCATCTGTTCATACAGATTTGATTTTTAAGTCGACCCTTCTTGGGTTCGAACTCCCATAAGTTTGCTATCTTCGGCACATCGCCCAGCAAGTGAAAATTGGGCTTGATATGTTACCAATCAATATAGTTTAATATTACAGTTTATGAAAATAATTATGTATGTAGACGGATAGTTCAGAATTTTCATTTGTTATTGAATATTCATTTCTTATTTTTCAGGCAACACTGAATGCTCATTTAAACGGCAAAAAACGAAATAGGAAACTTGGCTGGTCACCCATAAAATGCACACCTACTAAGAGCCCTCTTAAAAAAAGAAGTCGACATGGTGCTTGGACTGAAATTGAACTGAGGGGACTTGTAGAATTTGTTGCCTTGCATAAAGATTTGCAAACTTCAGAGAGTGAGTGGCCGTCAATGAACGCAGACCATGTTTATTGGACAAAGGCATCGGACTACATAAAACTCACATCTGGAATAACTCGTGGTGGTAAGTACATTCTTTCTACTATTCAAGGTCTGTTGCAGCTTAAAGGTCCAATTTTACTAGTATCAAACTGATAGTATTTAATAACCAAAATAAGATGTATACTTTTCTGTATTTAGTGTTGGAATTCTGTAGTGTGCTCCTGTAAGCTTATATGTGTTAATGCTGAAGAAACAGTCGGTTTTATTTTGAGTTACTAAAAAATCGGAGCTATCCATTGTAAATTGAGCTTATCATTACAACATACGGAGTGCAAATTAATTCGTTTCCGAACAATACATATATCTATCTCTCATATAAATAACAATCAAAAATTAATTTCAAATAAAAAAAATTGTTTTTATTACACATTATTAAGTTTTTTGTACTCTTTATCTTACAGCATCATCCTGCAGATCTAAAGTTGTGAATTATCTAAGAACGACATTTTCTACAGTAGCAGAGGCTGAAGATTTCCATAGAATAGACTATTCAGAAAACAGTGAACTGTTAAATGATTCTGGTTTTCAAGAACCTCAGCAAACCATTCCATCCAATGAATTCTGGGACAAAGTTGTATATGATGTTGTAAATAGGCTAAATAATGAACAGATTATCAGACTTTTCAGTAAGATTTCAGAAAAACTACTTGAAAGTGACAAAGATACTCTTCTAAGTTCCATTATAACAGAGGAAAAAGTAATTGGAATTTGTGATATTCTAAGTGTACCAGCAAGAACTGAAATCATTACAACAAATTTTGCCAGGATTCCAGTACAGAATAAAATTGAGTTAATTGACAATATGTTTACTAGCACATGTAGTGAAAATGGTTTAAAGAATCCACCTGGTAGATTCCTAGTTTATCCATTACATCAATGTTGATGCTACAGGAGAAACGTAAACCAAATGTTATAAATAACTTTGCAAAATGTCTCGGTTTATGCAGGTCAAATTCTAAAGAGCCTTTGATGCCAGTGGATCGTATGCCCTTTGGATTGATACAACACCAACTGCAGTTTTTCTGCGCTAGTGATGCCAGACAGGTATTAAATTAGAATATCGTTATGTATTAAAAAAATATGGTATTGTAAATATGTACATGTACATATACTTGTAATGAATTGCATGTGTTGTCTGTAGATATTGTTATATTTGAGTTTTTGGCACTGGATGGACATATGACGATAATGTTTTGTTTGATATAATAGTTTACCTGCGAATTTGAAACCTATCCCAGAATTGTTCAGCTTAAGAAGACGGTGTTGCTATAAATACAAAAATAGTTTTTAAACCATTGTCCAATTTTAAAAATATTTAGATTATAATTTTGTTTATAGTACATGTATGATACATTTTGTGTTATTTGCATATGTCTTTGCATTTAATTGTGTTGAACAAATTAAATATTTAAGGCTGTTTTATTTTCTTCAGATTTCCATATCAGATGATTACTATCAGTGGCTTGAGACTTTAGATGCTGAATTTGAAGACAGGTTGGGACGATTAATTAGAGGCCCAATGTGGAGTGGCCAGTCATTAGATAATGTTGGAGATCCACTCAAGGTAAACATACAAACACCTAACTAGGTTGGTTGGTTGTTTGGGTTAATCTTCACTTTCAGGAATTTTTAAGCTATACTGTGACTACCAGGCTTACTGGAGGACTTCCATTTCTTTACTGCATTTATGACTTCAGAAATCTTATAATATTACATTTACAGTCGAACCGACTTAAGAGACCACCTCTTTTAATATACCACCTGTATTAAGAGACCGATAAAATTTACTGCTTTCATAGATTTTACATTAGATATTAACCATATTCAGAGTTCACTTTTCCTGTCTTCTCTTAAGTGGTTTCTTAAGACAGGTTTGACTATATTCCATGTGTATTATGTATTGAATGAAATTGTAGAAAGAATGCACAATTTAGAAAGCTGAAGATCTACCATAGACCTTGTGATACATAAATGCACTTGTAACAGGACAACTACATGTACATTTTACCTCATTTGAGGGCATAGCATATTTTTATCCTGGTAGCAGGATACTTGTTTTTCAGAGTACAGTTGAAGTTTGGTTTATTATGTGTTAATATTCCAGTTGCAAAGTACAAAAAAAAGAAGCAAAATCTTTTCATCTTCCCACACAAACATCTAGTTAATTTTACATGTTTAAAATGCAGATGTATACCCGAGATAAATAAATGTTATAATTTTCCTAAGTATATGATTTTTTACATCTTTTTCAGGCTCGAGTAAATTTGGCAGCAGTAAGCAAGAGGACAATTAATAGAAGAACCACAACCTCAGAATTTACAGACTCACCTACAATACAGGTATTTAACTTTTTTTTGTTAAAATATGTAGGGAGAAATAACCAGTAGTTCATATAGGATTTTCATGCAACCTGCCCTGTCTTAACTTTCAAACTCATGATTTTTCAGTTATATAGGATCTTTCCAAGTTTCTGATAAACAAACAAGTATTACACCTAGTATAGACAGAGCATATAATTTTTTGAGAAATTAACATTCACTATCAGTATTGCAGCTGGATACTGCGTCATTTAATTTATAATGTGTTTATGATAGTTCTGTTTTCAAAGGTTAAAACATGCTATTTATTCATCACAAGAAATATTAATTATTATCTTAAGAAGGTGCATATTTTGATCATTTTTTTTATTAAATAAAATTGTGTCAAATTTAACAGGAAGATTCATGTTACTTTGTCTAGTAAATGGAAAATTTATCTATCCTGTGCAAATGAAAACACTTCACATAAAATTTAATTAACATTTCAGATGCCTGCAATTAAAGCTTTACAAGAGTCCAATCCTGATGGCCGTTTCTGGATCAAGCTAGATGGGACTGATGTAAAGGAGTCATTCAGCATTCAGTGAAAAATGTTTGGAATGGAGATGTCAATTTAAATAATGGAAAACTGGAAGAACTGCGTAAGGATTATGATTCCCTTCTGAATTGGATTAAATCCTGTCACTCATTGAACGGAGATGACTTTACTGTTGGTGTAGATGTTTTTATTGCTGACATTGAAAATAACATTGAATTTTTGCAGAATGCCTATAAATCTGCAAGCAGTGAATTCAGAAAAAAAATGGACCAAAAAAATACAAATTCAGAGACACTGAAGAGTTTAAACTGGGAAGTCGTTGAATGCAACACTTTACTTCAGCAAAGTCTTGAATACAGTTCTAAGATCAGTGGATCCTCTAATCAAAAGACATACCTAAAATCAGTGAAAAATGATTACTGTGTGTATTTGAAAAACTTGTACAAAAAGAAAAGAACAGCTGCAACACATATCTTGGTGATCGCAATATCTGATGAAAGAAGAAACAAGAAGCCATACACAGTACCAATTCAGTACTTACCATACAAGTCGCTTAGAGACCAGTATTTGAGAGATATTACAGAACCAATCAAGACAGCTATGTGTGAAGTGGGACTTAATGTTGTTGGTAGGTGAAAGTGGTTTTGGAAGTCTAGGAATTTATACCAAAATATATAGGGGTCATTCATTGATGTTAATGAATACATGTACGATGTAGACAGGACTGTTTTAAAACTGGTTTATTACACACACCAACATGAAAGGTCACTAACCAAGAATTTAAATACTTGGAGTGGATGCTGTGTAACTTGAGACAAAATGCAGACATATCTACCATATGCATAGTGCTTTCTATTTTGCAGATCACACCTTGTCCAGTTTATAACATCAACTGGTTTTGATATACATTGTTCAAAGATATTTTTAGCATAGTGTAAACAAACATGTACCACTGAAAGTAGGCTACAGTATGTTTAATCAAATACCAGACCTTCATCAATTGCATTAACTTACTGAAATCTGTATCGATACGTTGTAGATTTCCTAATGGTCTTTTATATGACAGAAAGTACATGTAATCGTATACTTACACAGAAATCAATTTATACTACATGTAAGCTAAGTTTTAAATGTTATTATTTGACTTATGCTGCATTGGCATGATGATTGTTGGGCAGACCCATTAATTGAGTTCTGTGACTGACAAGCTCTGTTTTGAAATACAGACAGAAATCTTACAATAAATTTCCAAATCTGTACCAGGTATTCATGTTACTCTCTTACTTTTTAGGACTGGTTACTGATGGGGAGTTCAATTCTTTACGAACTCAAGGAGACATAGGACCTCTTCATATTTGGCAGTTAGATCATGATGCTAAAGAGTCTGTAAAAAAAATGTCAAAGTCTACACTGGAGTCCATGTTAACATATGCTGGAGGTATGTAATTTATTAATGAAGTGTATGGAACAGCAAAATTAAGTGTTACTCATGTACATATTTTTCTGTTCAGTCACTCCAATTTGTTGTGACCAGTGCTTAAGATTCAGATTGTAAGGTGAAAAAGCTGAATTCTTATAAATTTCACTCATCATTCTGGTGTGTCAAGAGCATTATAACATATGCATCAACTTTACTTTTATTTAAGAAAAATTAGTATATGTTTAATATATTCTTAAAAAATCATTACGATATAGATGGACTTTACTAGCAGTCATAGGCTAAATGTCACTTTCAGCAATTTTTCCGCTATATAGTGTTTGCCTTAATAGCCTCAGAAAGAACATGGAACTGATAAACTGTATGACCAACTACCCACAAGGTCAGAACACTTGACTATTTAGGGGTATAGACAAATGATACATTTATACTTTGTATGGATCAGAAAAACTCGGAGAAATCCAATAATTTGGTAAATTATTTGCAGTTGAAATGTAAATAATTCAGAAACTAATATTTATTTCACGTTTTCCTTTTCTTCTATCAGTATTAATAAAGGTATTTTTTTGACAGATGATGAGAATGGTGTTCCAATAGCTGAGTTGCCGAATGATGCAATACCTTCGGATTTACTAATTGATGTAGTCGACCTTCTGAACGATGGTTTAACATTTGAAGACTGCATTGTGCACTTGCGTGGTCGTCTAGTACCAGAGGGATATACGCCGCACCCATTTAGGAAGGATACACCTGAATCATATCTTGATATGTTAAGAAGTCTTGTCGGCACATATGTATATAGACATACTGTCAAGCAACTTAAGTCAGAAGGACGGGACTTTTCACAACACCTGTATGTACCGGAAATTGACAAAATAACTGGTAAGGAACATCACGACAGAGGAGACCACAACCATATTTTGAAAAGAATTGCTGCATCTACAAGGGAATGCAGATATCCAGCTCTGAATCCAGAAGCATTTGATGAAGCAATGTTGGATCCTAGGGCAGCCCTGTCTCGTGCGGCTTTGACTGGATAGAGACCACAGTCCGTGGAAGATGCCGAGAAGTTACTGTCTTATCATGTGGCTGCCAGCATGCAGCGTAATGGCTTTGATGTCGAGGCTGAGTATGTGACAACAGTGGCTAGTTGGCATGAGGCATCAGATGGTAGAGGGATGACACAACTCCAAAGATGTAAAGCAAACTATCAGATGTTAAATTATATTGTTGATGAACTGATGCCATGGCACACAGACTGCTACGATTTCACCTATATTGATATTAATAGGTAAATATGTGTTAAATTACGAAGATTATACTGGAATCAGTTTTAAATTCTTGTGATTGGTTGATTGAGTTGTGTTTTATGCCACTTTCAGCAATTTTTCAGCTATATCGTGCCGTCCAGTTTTATTGGGCAAGGAAGCTGGAGTATTAAAGAGAACCCCCAACCTTGGGTAGGATAACTCGCAATCCTCGTCACACCAGTGATCTATAGTAGATATGACTAACTAGACCATTCATACACTGAGGTCCCTTACATTCTCATGTGATTTTTCAATTTCAGTATATGTTTATTACTACAAATCAAACAGAAAACATAAAATAATAGATTTTGTATATTTAAGCATTTAAAAAACACCTAATGTCATCAATAAAGCATGTGAAGAACAGCAACCAAACAGTTATACAAGTTGTACATTTCACAATAGATGTCAATTATCATTTAAACACTGAAAGTCGATACAATTGAACGAGAAGAAGAAACAAAGAAAAATAAAAACAGAACAGCACAAACTCTATTAAAAAATCAAGAGTGATATCAAGTGCTTCCGAAGGGTAAGCATTTCCTGAGCTACATGAAACACCTTATACATTGTAGTTATTTGGCATGGACTTGTTGAAAATATGAAGAATAGCTCCCACTTAACACAATTTATAGACTTTTTGCAATTCTGGCAGTGCTTGGCCTTAGTTGATCATGCAATTGGACAAATTTTGTTTGATTTCTTCTTCTGAGATAGCAGTTCGACACCTTACTGGGATGAAAATGAGAAGTCTTGCACTTGTATAAAATTGATATTCATTTTGTTCATTAAATTGCATGTATTAAACTTTACCAGAACTTTTGACAATATTGTATTGTAAAGTTTTTTTTTTCTTTTCAGGCCAATGGATGAAATTCGGGGTTTTACGAGAGAGACCTTCATAGAAATAACGACAAATATTGAAAGCCAGGAATACAGACGTCTACAAAATTCCAGTATTGGTTACCCCGAACACCCTAGAGCTGCCACCACAGATGATGTAGAATGTTTTTTTAGTCTCACCCGACGACATCTTGGGGACACATTTACTCTCAAGGACTTTACCAGTGGTTGGCGAAAAATTGTGAGGGAATTTTGTAAACGTATGGACCCTACACTCCCGTTCTATTACTGGACTAGGAATGAAAGATTTCGAGTCGAAGAACCCGTCTTCGATTTCAGCAGTGACATTGATAATAGTCGTTTACATGTTGTACGACACACACAGAGAGAAGACAGTTCCATCTTTACATCAGGAAGAGCATTCTTGCCTGCGCGTAACAAACAGAGTATCAGACAGCGTTTGTTTCGAGTAGATGTTGGTTTACCACCTGTACCCAGAAACCTACAGCCAATGAGACAGTGAAAACTACTTTTTCGAACTCCGAACTAGAATTGCAACATATTTTTATTGACATTTTGTGTTTAATATTGTTATACAAATGCACTTTCAAAAAATTTTAAAAAGTTGATTTTAAAAATTACTGCCAAGAATGAATTTATCCTAAATAATACCAATTTCCAAAAACCAAACGATTGCTATAAGATGGTGTATATTTAATTTGAATAGCATGCTAGGATTGTTATTTTAAACTTCAGTATCATTCCTAGATTCAAGCCCCACCCCTCAGTCCATTTCTTCTCTTTCGGTTCAAGACCCTTACCCAAGGTCTGGAGTTTCACTGGTCAGGTAGGCAGCTGTCCCGACTTTCCTCCTCTGTGAGTGTGGTAGTCACAACATAGCTAAAAAACTGCTGAAAATGACAATAAATCACAACACCCTGAATCAAAGAATCCTCGGCCATCATTAAAATTTAACAAATTGTTTGTTTAAAGTTTCCCTTCCCATTATTATTAATTTTTTTTGCAGTGAGTAGATGGGTTCAATGATATAGGTTTTTGAAATATTTTTTGTGAAAACATACAAAAATGCTTACATCTAAGATAATATTCAACGAAAAGTGTATGAAAAAGAAATACTTTACAAATTTTTTATGTTGTGGGCAATTGTGAAAACAAGAAACCACTGTTTCTTAATCTTTAAGGATGGCCCTATCTCACATGCAATATGACCATTCAGTGCATTATCTTAGGCAGCCACTCGAAACAATATGACAATACAAGTTCAGTGACCAACAAGTTGTTGTGTCTATGCTCATTTTGTGAAGCCATGAAAACTTGGTTGTGTATAGTAGTTGACTAGGTCAGAAAACATTCAACTGCATTTTCTGTACGTTTAAACAACGGTGAATAATAAACTGATCACTTACATTTTGTAACTGACTTGAGACTGGTAGAAGTCTTTTCTTTTGTTGGATATATAACCTTTGTTTTGCAAACATGTTTTGTTAGTAGTAACTTGGTTGAGTGAGGTAAACTATGACTTTACTAATGCCAAAATTAGTAATCGATACATGTATATATGATGCGTTTTGAGAAACAAGATTGTTGAATGGTTTATTTTGTTCATGAGTTATGCTTCTTTCAAGGAAATGTTAATTATTCAAACAACTGTAAATAGTTTTATGGCTGTGTTAAGTGGTAGAAGTATTTTGCTTTTGTTATGGTGTCTGTTCTTCAACTTTGTAATACATGAATAAGTTCTTGTAGAATTTTGAACAATGTAGTTTTAATTAAAAGTTAGTTCAGTAATGGGGTTCATACCCCTAGCATTATGGGAACAGGACCTCCAAAAGAAAAATATTCCTTTTTTAGTTAAGCTGTGATATATCATTCATCACATATATGTGTATGAACTGGAGTATAGTGCTTATTACTGGTTCCAAAATACAGTTTTTTAATTAAGGAACACATAATGAAGAACCACAATAAATAAGTGTAGAAAGTATCTGACTTGAAGTATCTTAGTCGAAATTGATATCTCATTACTTGTAACATTAACTTGATAAAAATAACATTTAATTCATACATATTTATTATTCATTGTATCACATTTCTGTATTTCACTTTCCAACTGTTATTCGTCCATACGTATATTATAATAAACATGTCACAACTCTGCATTAGATGTGTTTGTTTCACTGTCAGGTAACCATTTATTTTTCTTGCATATGGTAATGAATCCCCGAAGTTTACGAGAACTAGTATTCTTAACGTACCACGATGTCACTGATTTTACTTTGATGTCTTTTACTTCATCTTTCCTCAAAGCAGAAGTCACTTTTGGAATTTTTTTTACACCAACATATCCAAGAGGCAGATGCATATTGTCTATATGTGCTTCTATACGGAGTGCATTACAGTCTTTTGGATTGTTCTTTTCAGTCTCTAATGTAATGTTGATGGTTTTCTTCTGTCTAATAGCAGACTGAACAGTTTTTAAATTTAGCTGATATGATTCGTCATATGTTGAACCTTTGATTGCAAAACCTGAACAATACATGTCATTATCGTTGCTGTTGTCTGAATCGTGTTCCTCGTCCTCAGAGCTGCTGTCGTCGGCATATGTAGATGTCTCTTGGTTATTTTTGCTAAATATATTCCCACCTCTAACACAACAACAGTTTACATTCTGCAAATCCACAACTGGCATACCAGGAAGATCAATTGCATTACAGTGATCAGGCATTCCAATATACTGAGCTCCAGGTATCACGGTGAATTTCCAGATAAGTACGGCCCAGGATTCAACTCCAGTGCTGAAGATGCCTTG
>JAOXYI010074562.1:0-12447 GCA_028566495.1 Lithophaga antillarum | reverse complement strand
GGAGCGACGTGGACTCGGAAACCCTTGACTTGGGAAGATGATTTTAAGGACAACGTCGAAGGTATATTGACTGTCCATGGGACAAATTATTGACCACAAATTTGATATGTCTCCAGCCAAAGCTAAGGTCATATCAAACTTAGGGTCCATTATTTGACCTTGAGTATGTCTATAAACTTTGATATCTCCAAAAATGTTTGCATCTATTTTTTCACATTTATATGTGAATGTCAGGGTTACGAATGTGTTGTAAAAAGGTGAAATTAACTCGACAACTGAGCTGGCAATATGATATAGAATCATATAGACTGCCAATTCTTTATACAACAGAATAAAAGAAATGACTTGTGACTATATCAAAAAGAATAGATTCAGAAGTGATACGAAATAACATCATTTCGTTCCCGCTAGCGCTACACACTCGTAAACGATAACGGACTGATCTGATGATGTGACTGAGTAGCTGTACATTAAACATGGAGATAAATTTTTCTGCGTTTTTCTTGCTAAAATAAATTTTCCAATCGACAAATATAAACTGGTATGCAGAGTGGTCTAGTACGGATCACTAGGCTATCACCTCCGAGGTTGGCAGTTTGCTCCTAACTTCTAACTTTGAGTGAATGCATACCTTGTATGGTTGACTGAAATACTGTTTTAGTAATAATGACCTATATCATGAAAGTCTACCTGGTTTTGCAGTGCCCAAAGTTTCGCCAGAACCAAGTAAATTTGTCTTCATAACACTTTAGAAATTTATTTCCAAGTAATATTTTTCTAGTTGAATCGTACTCTAAAAATTTAACCATTATGTATAGAGTTCCAAGGATCCTATGGCTTTACTTGAAAACCAGAGGCTCATGGTAGCCGTTGCTTATCTAATTTGCAGTGGCTTAGACAGTTTGCCCAAAAATGATCAGATTCACTTTCATAATTCCAATGAAACGCATTTTCAGCATTCCTACAGCTATTTCGTGACTACCAAGTTTATTTGGGTGGGATGGGGAAGAGGAAAGCCCGGACAGCCATCCAGTTCAACAGGTGAAAACCTCGACCCTGGGTAGTTGTCTAGAAACCTTTACACAGAACAGGATAAGCAGGACTCGAACCCTCGACAGTAGTATTAGGCTAGTGGTCATGGGTCCGCGACCTTAAATACTCGGTCACCCAGGCCTCGGATCAACGCACCGAAGGTTCAAAGGAGGGTATAAACTTATGCAAATTGTAAGGGATTCTTGGAAACCTGTGTCTCGCTTGCTTCCCGTAGAATCGATTAAGATTAACCAGTATAAAATATTTAAAAAAAAAAAAAATCCCGTTATTAGTCAAAACATGAGGTTTTAAAAGGTTTGAAAAATTTGCTTGTAGGTGTGTGTATTTGTTTTGTTTCGTTTTTTTTTTCTTTTTCTTTTCTTTTTGTTTGTTTGTTTGTTTTAGTTTTTTGGCCAAAACGTGTAAGAAATTGCAAAACGTTTGTATGGATGTTATCTTTTGACCGTAAAAAGGCTTGATTTAAAAAATCATGTAAATCGATGAAGAATTCGTGAAGTTATTCAAGTTTCAAAAACTTGACATAAAGGGTTAACCATTATCAAGTTTATAAGAAACTAAGCCCAGTAACCTATCAAAATTAAAACAAAGATCATAAGAAAGCTTCAGTTCAAACTTCATGGAATTCGGTAAAGATTTGATGAAGTTTCAAAAACTTAATCCAATGGTTTAATCAGTATGTAAAGTTAAAAAAAAAAACAAGTTCGATCGGTTATCTGTCGAAATGTGAAAAATAAAGAAATAAGACAATCATTGTATGTGTGTGTGTTTTTTTTTTTGTTTTTTTTTCTTCTATCGTGAGAAAGCTTAAGTTCTTTCATGATGAAGCTATCCGATTTTCAAAATTGTAACCAAAGGATTAATCAGAAAAAAGTGTCCAAACAACAGAATCCAATTATCCTTCATATTGTACAAAACAAAATTAAAAAAAAAGATTTTTCTATGAATGTTATCAGAGGCGGATTCGGAAAGGAGGGACCTTATTCTTTTTATTTTTATTTATTTATTTATTTAATGTGTGTGTGTGTGTGTGTGGAAAATATAGGATTTCTTGTTAGTTTGCATGTTAAAATAATTATTGTGGGGATAGGTTGGTTTTTTTTTTTGCCTCTTCAAAACTTTTTGCCCTCCCCCTCCCCCACCTTTTTCAGAAATCCTTGATGCACCACTGGTTTCACCTGACCGTAAAAGAGCTGCTAGTCATATTTCACGGAAATCGTTGACGATCTGATGAATTCATTCAAATTTCAAAAAACTTTAACCAACTGGGCGAACCAAATGTTAACGTCAACGACTATGTCTCGCCTTCAGTGACTTTCATCTCAGGATAGACCAAAATCTAAAAGAGACAATGACATATTTCAAAATAATATTGAATTTGCTTTTATGGATCTGAAGACTTTCATGTGTTCTCCTCACCGAAACCTGTATCCAAATTTTGATCCCTATGCCTTGGATTCCATGGACTTTGGTCTGCTACTGTATACCCTTGATCTCTTCCATGTCACGATGACGTTTCGTTTTCTTTGCTGGTTCTTAAAAAGTCATTGAAAGATTTACTAAAAGTAACCGTATAGAGGCCTCCGCCTGGGCCCAAATTTCAGGGTGGTCATACTATATGTTCTACTGGTTCAAAATTGAAATGACGAAACATGATAGAGGACCATCCATGAATATTTTTGGCGAAGTTTTCACTCAATCGGCCCAGTCGTTTCAGACAAGATTCTGAAATTCAGACCGTCCTACTGAATGTCGGATCGGCAGAAAATGTGGACTATTTACAAATTCATTTCTGCAAAGTTTCAGTTCAGTTAATCTATTTTTTAAAATTTAAGCCAAACGAAAACCATAATTCAGCATGACAACTATATCGGGTGTTAAATCAGCATAAATACAGGACCACCTGTAGACTATTTCCGTAGAATCCCAGTTCAGCCAAGTGATTTCCGACAAGATTTTTTTCTGTAGTCGAGATGCGGACTACATATATTTTGTTTTACAAACTGTACTAAATTTTAACGTTGGTTCGACGTTGAAATCACATTTATATCTGGTTGATCTTGGAAAGTGATTCGACATAATGATTTCAACCCCAGGGCAACGTCATTTCTTCATCTCAGTAACGCCGAGATTTGACGTAAAAATGATGTTTTTATGACATTGATTTACTTTCTAATTTCATTATCAAATCTTACATATGGTCTGCATTGTTCGGTGCTAGGGAACAATAAATTCATTAAACATTTTGTTTTTCGCTAACATTGTACCAGCGGCAACCATACTAGTAACTTGGAAATCAAGTTAGACAAGACATTTTTATCATTAATGTCTCGAAATCGTTTGGTGAAATATAGCTTCAGGGTATTTTGCATTTAACATGAAAAAATACGATGTTATATGTTATTTTTTTTACATTAAAGTACCTTATTTTTTGCACAATGTCATTTTTTTTTGGTGAGTTATTATTTTGTTTTCGTGATCCTTTAATGATTAACTAAAACTGCAATCAAATATTGACAATTTTAATGAGCTTTTAAAATGGATTTCCCAGTTCATGTGCAAATCCCCGATTTTATATTTCCATTAGCAGATTTTTAGGTAATTTAATTTTAAAATGCCTATTTAAGACATCGTTAGACTAAGGTACCGTATTCAACAATCGATTGATTCGACATTTTTTTAAACAGTATATATTCAACAGTCAACTGTATTTCGATCAAATGTTGGTGTCGATTCAACTGATTGTTGTCCAATTTTGGTTAGCTTATTGACGATAAAGAGTTGATTAGAAAAATCAACTGCAACAACTCTATTCTTTCCACGAGGGGTAACGATCGTTATCGATCGATACGATAGTATAGCAATTGATTAACTCCGTCAACTCTATTCTTTCTATGAGGGGTAACGATGGTGATGATCGATGCGATTGAATAAAGGTTGATCAGCTCAATCAACTGTACTATAAACTTAACAGTGGTAACGATTGTATCGATTTCTGACGATCGATACGGTTGATTAATAGTTGATCCACTCAATCAACTCTATTCATCGCATGAGAGGTAACGATCGCTATCGATCGATACGATCGTAAAACAATTGATCAACTCCGTCAACTCTATTCTTTCTATGAGGGGTAACGATCGTGACGATCGATGCGATCGAATAAAAGTTTATCAGTTCAATCAACTGTACTATGTGCTTAACCGTGGTAACAATTGTGTTGGTTTCTGTTGATCGATACGATTGAATTATAGTTAATCAAATCAAACAACTTTATTCATTGCAAGAGAGATAACGATCGTTATCGATCGATTAGATCGTATAACAACAACTCAGTCAACTCTATTCTTCCCAAGACGGGTAATGATCGTAACAATCGTTATCGATCGATACGATAGTATAACAATTAATCAACTCCGTCAACTCTATTCTTCGCACAAGGGATAATGATCGTGACAATCGTTATCGATCGATACGATCGAATAAAAGTTGATAAACCCAATCAACTGTACTATGTGCTTAACAGTGGTAACGATTGTATCGATTTCTGTTGATCTGTACGGTTGAATAATGGTTGATCAACTCAATCAACTTTATTCATTGCAAGAGAGGTAACGATCGTTATCGATCGATACGATCGTAAAACAGTTGATCAACTCGGTCAACTCTTTTCTTCCTACGAGGGGTAACGATCGTTATCGATCGGTGAGATCAAATAACAGTTGATCAACTCAATCAACTTTACTATGTACTTAACAGTGGTAACGATTGTATCAATTTCTGTCGTTCGATACGATTGAATAATAGTTTATCAACTCAACCAACTCTATTCATTGCAAGACAGGTAACAATCGTAACGATCGTATAACAATTTATCAACTCAGTCAATTCTATTCTTCCAACGAAAGCAACGATCTTAAGCATTACCATTATTATGAAAATAACAGAGTTGATTGAGTTGATCAACTCTTATGCGATTGTTACGATCGTTAACACTGTAATAAAAACAATATAGTTGATTGAGTTGATCAACTCTCATTCGATCGTATCGATCGATAACGATCGTTACGATCGTATTATATAAAAAATAGAATTGACTGAATTGATCATCGCATGTTCGATCTAGTTCTGTATTAACTCGGTGATTATTTCTTGATTGGGTTGACTAATGCAATACATAGATAATCAACTGTTGTCAAATCAATCGATTGTCGAATACTGTACCTTAATGCATTGTTACAACGTCGATAAAACGTTGCATTGGTCCCCTAAAAGTGCTGTTTGAAGATGTAACGTCGAATTTAGATGCTGTCAAGGTGTTGTAAAACCACGTCGATTAAATTTCCAAGATCGACTTATTTGCAACGTCAGTTCAACTTCAAGATACTACGTTAAATGAATGTCAGTACATGTATTTGGTCAGTTTGAATGCCAGTAAAATCGCCCATCCATAAAAACATGTATGCAAAATCACCCCAGTCACGAATTTTACAGTAAGGTAAGTCAATGAAAACAGGTACGCAAAGTCGGCCGAATTCAGATTTTTTTTCGTCAGCGATGTACTAAAAACTGTTCTACGAGTGGAATGATAGATGCATTCTTTTCTGATAGTTTGACCTTGCAAATATTACAGTATGTGTACAGCACCAGAGTTTTTATAAAAATCGTAAACCCAATGGTTAAGACGACACCGGAATTCCTCTCACACTACAAATGTACTTGGAATAGAGAAGTGAAACACGGTGTAGTAATTACACTATATGTGTAGATTGTGCCAAAGGTTTCGGAATTTTGATATCTCCTCCAGGGGTGGGGCTGCATAGGTGGCCTCAGGCCACACAAAAAGATTGTCCTGGAACTACTCTCACACTACTTGGAATAGAGAACTGAAACTTGGGTTATTACTTACACTATATGTGTAGATTGTGCCAACGGTTGCAGAATCTTGACAGCTCCCCCTGGGGAGGGGCTGAACAGGTGACCTCGGGCAACATTAAATGATTGTCCCGGAACTCCTCTCACACTACATGGAATAGAGAACTGAAACTTGGGTTAGTAATTACACTATATGTGTAGATTGTGCCAAAAGTTTTGACATTTTGATATCTCCCCCAGGGGTGGGGCTGCACGGGTATCCTCAGGTCACATAAAAGGATTGTCCTGTAACTACTCTCACACTACTTGGAATGGAGAAAAACAATTTTGGTTTATAATTACACTATATTTGTAGACTGTGCCAAAGGTTTCAGAATTTTGATATCTACCCCAAGGGTGGGCTGCGCAGGTGGCTTCCGGCCACAAAATGATGGCCCTGGAACTACTCTCACACTACTTGAAATAGAGAACTGAAACACTATATATGTAGATTGTGCCAACAGTTTCAGAATTTTGATAGCTTCCCCTGGGGTGGGGGGGGATGCACAGGTGGCCTGTGCCACATAAAATGATTGTGCCAGAACTCCTCTCATACTACATAGAATAAAGAACTGAAACTTGGGTTAGTAATTACACTATATGTGTATATTGTGCCAAAGGATTTGAAATTTTGATATCTCCCCCAGGGATGGGGCTGTACAGGTAGCCTCAGGCCACACAAAACGATTGTCCTCTATTGCTCTCACACCACTTGGAATAGAGAACTGTAATTTTTGGTTAATAATAACAAAATATGTGTAGATTGTGCCAAAGGTTTCGGAATTTTGATAGCTTCCCCTGGGGTGGGGCTGCACAGGCGGTGTCTTACCACATAAAATGATTGTCTTGAAACTCCTCTCACTGTAGTTGGAGTAGAGAACTGAAACTTGGGTTAATAATTACAGTATATGTATAAACTGTGCCAATGGTTTCGAAATTTTGATGTCTCCACCTGGGGGTCATGCTGCACAAGCAGCCTTGAGCAACAGTTTATGATTGTCTTGCAACTCCTCTCACAACACTTGGAATAGAGAACTGAAACTTGGGTTAGTAATTACACGTTATGTGTTGTTTGTGCCAAAAGTTTTGAATTTTGATATCTCTCCTAGGGTGGGCGTGCGGAGGTGGCCTCGAGCTACATTTTATGATTGTCCTGCAACTATTCTCACACTACCTGGAATAGAGAACTGAACTTAGGTGTTGTAACTATGGTTAGTAATTATTCAAAATGTGTAGATTTCGCCAAAGTTTTTTAATTTTGATATCTCCCCCGGGGGTGGGACTGCACAGATAGCATTGGGCTACATTATACTGTTGTGCCACAACTCAGTCTACTTGGAATGGAGAACTGAAACTTCGGTAAGTAATTACACTATATGTGTAGATTGTGCCAGATGTTTTGGAATTTTTTGTGTGGGGAGGTATGGGTAGCTTATGCCACATTTTATGATTGTGTCGCAACTACATTCACACTACAATACTGCTCGTATTGGATTAAATGAATTTGTGTCAATTGTTTCTAAAGTGCGGGGATATGCAGCGTGGCTGCCATTACTACTTGTTGGTTACTAAGATTTCTTAAGGTTTCTCATATGTCAAACTGTTGATGTCATGGGGTTCGGGATTTCCATTTAAATAATTTGCATTTCATGTCACGGTTATCCTTCATGCAAAATGGTATTACATTTCCGTAACTGGTTCTTAAGAAGAACTATTTTGACATGTTGGAATATTTCTCCCTCCCGAGTTAATATTAAACTTTTGACGTCCTGTGTTTGGACGTCATGTACTCTTGTGTATTGATCATTAAAACATTCAGTCTCTATGTCAGAATGATACTTCATGAAAACATATATTATTGGAATTTCCTATCTGAACTACTTAGAAATCATGACGATGGAAACAGTCTAGGATATCGGGCCCAGTCGTCGGATATCATTTTGAAGACCGTCTTATGACTACTTCTACCGTATTTGGTTTCATTTCACCCTGTGGTTATTTAGCAGATGACCGTCTAAAACACTGCAATCTGAAGCCTTGGCGGTCATCTTTGACATCAGCTGGGCTGCCGGATATAAGTTTGAAAGGGACTTTCTATGAACCATCCAAGTCATTGGCTCAAATTAATTCGGTGATCCTAGAGAAGATACAAATTTAAAACGTTTACAAACGGAAATGAACACAAACTGATGGTAAAAGACCACATGAACTTTCACGACGGACGGAAAGTAACTCTAAAAGCACACATGGCCCTTGACGATGGACGCTAAGTGATGGTAGAAGCCCACATTGCCCTTGACGATGGACAGAAAGGGACGATAAAAGCCCACATGGTCCTAAACAATGGACGCAAAGAGTTATGGTAAAAGTCCACATGGCCCTTGACGATGGACGCAAAGTGATGGTAAAAGTCTACATGAGCCTTTAACGAGAGGATTAAAAGATGTTATAGGTAAAGAAATTATAAAAGAAAAATATTCCTGACATTGGCTGAATTGGGGATTTCTTTTTAGAAATGAACACAGTTATACGGTGCAAATGAGAAGCGAACTTTTTCACCGCACATACAGTTTACACAATATAAAGGTGTTGTGATAAATTATAAGCGGAGTAAAAAGGAGGATCAATTTTACGAGACATCTCATGTACTGATTTTATTTAATAACTACAAAGCACTGAATTAGTTTCCTTAATTAATTAAAATTTAATTGCTAATGGTTTGTTATTTATATTAATTATTGTCCGTTTTAGATCTGATAAACTTTCGCTGTGATGTATTTTTTCAATCCAGTTAAATGTAGTTACATTTGGATTCCATCGTAATGGCCGAGGAATAGAAATGTCTGCACATTTGATGATAAGAACATGATGAGTATAGCTTTCGAGTTCATATATTCGCGGAAAAATTAAACTTGCAAGTACAAATTTATTGTTCCATTTGTCGGTTAACAAATGCTCAGTCGCTACTATAACAAAAATTTTCGATGATGTAACCGCTTCAGAAAAGGCTCTTATTTTGTTTTGTCCTCCTAAAATGTCCCTCTCCGGAAAAAACACTTTAAAGTTCATGCCTTCCAACAAAGGGACAAGCATTTTAGCAGAAAATTCGTAGTCATCTTCACTGCTAACTATCATAATATCATACGCAAAATTCACATTCTCTACAAAATATCCCAGTTGTTTGCATATGTTGTTGTTTTTGTTGATATATTCATCCTTTCCACAATATTCTAAACTTGTTTCGTTATTTCCTGTGTTTCGCGAAAATGTTTCTATTAGAAGAGCCTTTCCGAAAGGTCTCACAAAAATGCGATTATACAACTTTATAAATATTATAAAAATCATTAATAAATCACTGACATAAACAAGCGTGACTACATATTCTAACCTATACACAAAGTAGTAGTATAATCTTTCGTCATGTAATATGTAGCGCCAAGAGTGTCTCCAGTCTGTAGTTTTGTTGCTCAAACACTGTTCAACGTCCTTTTGAAGTTCTCTGTACTTACCGCTTGCAATATTTGTTAATCCTTTTGGTAATATGACAATTGTATCTGGAAGAATAATATCGCTAAGATAATATCGGTTGTTAGATGCATTGTATAAAATTCTTTGAACAGTGAAAGTGTGTTTTCCGTAGGCTTTTTCGCATATACACGATAATGAATCAAGACCAATTAGTCCTTTAATCCTACTATTAGTCGGAAATAACCGCACCGAATTTAATTCCTGATCACCAAATAAATAAGTTGACGACCTGTTGTACAGGTATTCAAATGAATGGTCCACATCCATGAAATGCCGACGGACATATTGAAGACGTATCGCCTGAGATTTTTTCGCTGAATATGCTGCTAATTTCGTGAACAACAGAAACTGAATCAAAAGTAGAAAAGCTATAAAAATATATGTCTTTCAAATATGCAATGTGACCTTGAGGAACATGAATATAATGGACAACTTCTTTCTGGTAGTGTATGTAAAACGAACCTATTTTGATGTTTGTGATACGTAAAGTCCCTTGTGAATATTGTCTAAATATACCCAATAGAGCAATTTCATGTTTAAAGTGTTTTTCTGTCAATCCAATAATCCTCAGCCGAAATTCAGAAGATCCATTCCTATAAATGAAATGCTGATATGAATCGTTATGTATGGGCTTATCCATTTCCCATTGCCAAATCTGCAGTCTTTCGATATTAACTTCCGAGCTTATTTCTGTAAACTGTATGTTCTGTTGATAATGCAGATTACACACAATATCTACATCTTCACCTACTACCCTCCTATAAACTTTCCTGCATAAAGGAAGACGGTTATCAAGATCGTTTACACTAGCATGGAATCCTAAAAAATTTTTGGTATCATTTTGGTTTATTTCCTTTATACTGTACGACACAGCTTTTTCGTGTGGAAGTAACCCACGAAATTCGTAATCTGCAAGTCTACCAGTGGCATTCAGTTCTGTAGAAATCGATATATTTGTTCTATTCCAACGTATGAGATTTAACTGACCATTTATGAGAATAACAGATAAAAGTGTATACATCAAGAATACAAATATGAAGGAATTTATAGTACATATTAAAATATACAACATCACTCTCCTATGAGATGACCATGTATAAAACCACATTCCTGTTATCCAGAAAATTTCTTTCAGTTGTATTGTGAATAGCGGAATGAATAAAGGCCAATAATTTGCAGTATATTCATTGTAGAACGAGTAAAATGATTCCCTTTCTTTCATGATATTTTCCTGTGGGTCGTTTGAAAGAATTACCAGAAAAGGAATGCAGTATCTAAAGATCCATTGACAAAACGGAAAAACAAAAGACATAGTCGAGGATAACAGAATAACACAAATTTTCAACAATGTCATATTCAAAGTTTCCATGAATTTACAAGATATAAATGGAATAGCAAAACATAACAAACTACACATACGAATCCTCAACAAATATTCCAAAATCTTCTTCCGATACATTCTATTTTCAAACTCTATGCTGAGGTCCATAATTATTTCGCGTTTGGTTTAACCCTAACTGGCTTTTGTAAATGATATAAATTGCAAGCTTGATTTTTTCCGGTGTTGTATAAGTTTATAAGCTATCAGTTAGTTCGAAGCTTGAGGCATTTTGACAGGCAAGCAAATACTGTGTCGTCATCTGAAAAGACATTGAACACTTTTTATTAGATAATGACTGGCGTAGAAATGTTACGTATTAAATTATTGCATATTTGTATGACAAAAAATTATTACATACACAACAAAACTGACAGGTCAACAAAATGCAAAACGTTCACTCCTCAAAACCAATGCTATGATAAATGTCTTTCTTAAACATAACAAATAGAAACCAGAGAAAGACGTTTGCAAAAGAGTTTAATCATTTAAGGAACTACATTACGAGCTTGTATAAACAAGACAAAAACGCAATTGTTAGGGTGTCAAAAAGACATAAGTTAAGAAGACAAAACAACACAAATAGCATAATTTAGAAATATAAACAAAATAGAAAAGAGAATATCAAAATATTAAAAGGCGAGAGTGACATCTTATGCCGCGGGTGATGAAGCATGTCCTTTCTTATTAACAACACCCGTCATATTGCTATTACGTGTGTCAAGGAAAGTAAGTTAAATCCCGAATTCAGCAAGATATCTCTTCAGTTCTTGAGATAAGAGGAAGCAGAGCCTGCGGCAGTAGGAAAGATCGAACTCTTCGGACAAGTCCAGAATTAACTAATAACACTCTTCGCGCTTAGATCGATCCATTTCCGCCCAAATTTTCAAAACCTCAGTTTTCGATAATAGTATTTCCATCATCCTGTATTTTATGACGTAGTGCTCGAATATATTGCCATAATGTACATGTACACCAAAATCATGAATACATTAATAGCTCATTCAAAATCTACCATCAACATGGAAATAAATAAAGGATCATAAAAAAATATCGATCAACGACAGTTATGTCATAGTCCACGAACAGACATGCATCTGAAATCTTCTAGTCAGGAGCCTACCGGCTGACAAGATTTTCGACCAGACGGTATTATACGTCAAATTTCTTGATAGTTCATTAGAAAATATCAATGCAATCCACAAAATCAAAGACATTCTATCAGATGCTTTCAAAAATACAAATAGACGTGAATGGCTTTCACTGACTAATTTTGAAAAAAGAAAGAGTTCTATGTGCCATGTCTTAAAGACAAAAAACAACGAACTTCAAATGAAAATTAGCCATCTTGGGAGAATTAAAACTGAGCCAGTATTGCGTTATTTCTCAATGATTTACAAATGCAACATTGAAAAAAAGGCAAGAGAAAACCGAAGGAGCATTCAAGGTGGAACAATGTGAAGACACAGGCAACATCGGGAACGAGCAAGACGAGAATATACAAACAACACACGAACATGCAACAGAAAACACAACACAGAAAAACTAAAAAAGCAGATGAGCAACACGGACCCCAC
>JAOXYI010074346.1:0-12448 GCA_028566495.1 Lithophaga antillarum | reverse complement strand
GTTGTGGATACAATATGGAACACCCTCCCAGCGCCCAAGTACATGTAAAATGGATATCTTCTGTAAAATTTCAATTATGAAACAAAATGAATATATGGTGCACAACTACACCTCATACTGAAGAATGTGTTAAAGTTTCTTGAAATACCATGAAGAGGTTAAGGAGGCGTAGTGGATACAAAAAGGTTACGGACAGGAGAACAGACGGACAGATGATCACTATATGCCGCGTTCGCAAGGGGGGTTATAATTAAACAAAAGTAAGCTACAGTATAACAGATCAAAACTTGACACTACCCTCAAAGAATAATTGACAAATGTTAAAAGCACAAATAAAAACTAGTAAAACTACAAAACGAAAATAATAATAAAACTAAATTATCGCCCGTTAATAATACAAAATATCTGCCTTATTGGGCGGGTAAAAGGTGGGAAAGTAAATAAAATTTATTTCAGGATGTATTCGCATACAATAATACGACTGACCATCGTACCGCAAATCTCATCAGTCACACAGTACAGCATGCGTACGATTTTTCTTAAATAAATTTTGTAATCATACTAAAATGAATGGTCAGAGCTATCATGCAAAGATACTTCATTTACCTCACCCTGCACGTGTAAAAATAACATAACCTATTAGCCTAAAACCTCACACCATGATAACCTGTTTTACCGCTACAACATGGTGCCATAAGTTAGTCAATTTTTAAAAATTTTCCACAATTATTCTTTGAAAAGACACACTTTACTTAAAAATTAATTGTAAAGTAATTTTTTTATCAAAATTTAAAACTTTCTTCTGGAAAAGAATGACAGATGTATGGCTCAAAATTATATTTGTATTTTTACGATAAGTCCAGTGAAAAATGACTAATGAAGAAACATTTAATTGCAAATTTTACAGCAATTTTCCTTATTTGTCTATAAATATTATTGTGCAAATTTAAAAATTTATTTCAACAGTATGTTACTTTATTGATACATAACAAACTTAAAGATTTTAAACTGTATATTTTAGATCCATATCTCAGCTTTAATATCTTGAAGAAATTTTAAGTTACCATCAAAATTATTTTCGTAATTAATATATATGTGTTTTTACAAAGAATGATAGAGAAAATTCAAAAACTGACGCCACCACCTGTCATTTATTATTTTATTATTTATTTACTTGAAATGTATACTATTGTAAGAAATCAATAAGATAAAGTATGTGATTTATATGTGTTTTTAACGCATTTATCTGTATATTTGTTTTACAAAAATCAGTAATTATTAATACATTTCTGCATTTAAATACTTTCTAAACACTTAATTATTAATGATACCTACCAAAAGTTCTATTATAAAAATCTACAGCACCACGAATAGGTCCAAGAAAGGAATCAAATTCTCTAGCTGTCGGCAACAAATCCTTGCTACAGTCCCCGAGATGCCACCTATGAAATACGATTCATATGGCTTAAAGTGCACAATACTGGGAACCTATTTCAACACGTATATACAAACATGCATACAATACTACATGCATGCTTGAAATATAAAAAGTTTTACGACGCTGAGAAACAGATGAAATTCCTGTTTCGTGCCGAATACAAACAATTTTGACTTATTTCAAGACACTATGCATGTATTGTTTTTATACTGCATATGATAAACACCATTACAGTTCAAAAACAACACTAAGTAGACATTTCATCAACTTCCGGTACGACTGGTATTCATGTAATTTGCTTATAGCTCTACAAGGAGGAGGGTACTAGAAGACTGTATTCTAAAGTAAAATTTATTTGTGTACCTTTATTTGTATAGTTAATCATCTAATTGCAGGGTGAAAGTTAAATACTTTCGATAAAAATGCAGAAAAGAAAGTGTCTTTGTGGATGTTTTAACAACATCAATTGTTTTGTAGAATAGCCCTATTAACAGCCACGAAATTAAATAATACAACATTGGGCCAGTGACAAAATCCTACCTGAATCAATCATGAAGTATATAAATGTAGTTCATTTTAGAATATTAGTGACTTAATGATGGTAGTTGGGATGAGTATATAGAACGAAAAGATTACCAACATCTACCATACGTCATAACATACCATCTGTATTACTTTCTCTTTTTTCTAACCGCTTATGAACACGTTCACTTCCTCTCGTTTCATTTTCAACGAAAGCTGAGTTCGTAAATCCATTTTTACTTGGATTACTTTCACTTTGTCTCAGAGCAGTATTATCAGATTTATTTTTATAATTTCCATCATATTGGTAAGGTTTGACCTGAATTTCATCTGTTACATCGTCATTTATATCACTTGGAAGATCTAATCGTAAATCGTCCTTTCCTTGCCATTTTTTAGACAATGGTTCTGGTTCCATACTCCTTCCTTGCATGGCTCTTATTTTGGCACTATCTGTTGCACATTCTGATAATTCTGTGTCGTGAATTTCAATCGTTGCTGTTTGCTCAGAAAGCTCTTTTGGTGCTCTTTGTTCAGTTGTTTGCACGACATAGGGGTCATTTCTTTGTTGCCTGTGGTGAACGTCAATAGATGCTGTTCGATCTGAAGCAGAATTTTTATTTAACATATCAGTACTTCTATTTTTTCTTCCTTCGAAAGGAGATTCACGTCTTTTTTCTCTCTTTTTTCGTTTTGTGCCAGTTAAATCACTATGCGTCCTTTTTACTTTCTTGCCATGACGTCGGTCTTCTGATACGTCTCGATACGGGTCGTAAATGTACTCCTGGCCGTCTGGATATTCAACCAACATTGCACGTGAATCTAAAAAAATATATATACTCTAAAGTGGACGAAATGTTATTTTTGTGCCATATCATTCAAAATAACAGTTGAAAAGTAGAAAATATATATAAACCATATTTTATGAACCACATGATAGACTATAAAGAGTATAACATATTTTGGATTCTGTCACGATATGGAAAGATAAGGGAAGTCCCCTCACAAAAATATGCAAAAGTGACTGTTGGATAGACGGACAGAGTAGACAGTAGTGTTCTATTGTTTTTAGCCAGGTTGCTGACATTCCCTGTTTATCTTTCATTTTATAATTTATTGACAACTTCGTCAACATGTACCCATAATTATGGTAAACAGATGTTATAGTTTACTCAGATTTGAAGAGAGTTGGATAGACAAGGAGAGTAGACATTAGTGTTCTGTTGTTTTAACCAGATTACCGACATTCCCTGTTTATCTTTTTTATTTTATAATGAAAAAAAAAATGCTCAATATATGTTTTCCTAAAACGTTTTCTTTCACGACATATATGGTTGAACAATGTACATGATTAAAGTAATGACTTACCTCTATTGCTGCCGGAAGGGTATGGTGGATAACCACCATACATATTGAGGTAGCTATTACTGCGTGGCATGCCATATGGATCATAATAATAACCTGGATTACTATGATACAAATGTACATTTCCACCACTGTATACTTGGTGACCTCTACCTACAATTAACAAAGAGTATATTATGGTTAAAAATAGTAAAGTTGAAGAAAGATTTAAGATATCATAAAAAATTATATCTTGACTACATTTATCTCTGTAATACTATTTAATGCAAGCAAAAAGCATTTAGCCATTGATAGCTCATTAATAAAATACATTTACGTACGCGTATGCTCAATTGATAAAAAACAATGAATTTGTACAATTTCAGTGGTAAAAGTGTAAACGCAGATTGTATATCTGTTTCGGCTAGTAGTAATGTCAGCTCAAAGTATGTAACAACTTTAAATTAGTTATAACAACTGTTGAATAACTTTTGAACGCAGCCCGTAATATTTGCAAAAAAAACCCCCAAACAAACAAACAAATACCGCACATGAAGGTCAAATGGTCTAAAGAATAAAAACACTATACTGGTTTTAAAATTAAATTATTGTAAATTGTAAGCAAATAACGTATTACGATCTCTGAAATCGAATAATATGCAGAATGCAAACCTGACAAACCTACAACTGCACAACGTCAATATTATATGAAATGTATGGCTAGAGATGGAATTAATGAGCAATAAAACAAAACATGAAATCGTCTGATAAATTAGTTCTATATTACACTGAGCATTCGAGAGAAATACCGGTACTAACGGTAACGAGATAATACGCGTTTCTTTCGGAAACTATTATAAATAATATTTCTTTATAACCAAAACCAACTACAGAAGGTAAAATACTAGAATAATATTAATAGTAAAGTGGTGTAGACTCCTGTTTTACGAGGAATTCTTTAATTTTATTATCAAGAATTTTATCAAGATGTTTTACTGCATATTTGTGAATTTGCTTTTGGGATTAAATCTAGTATAATTTTAAAATAATTTCACCTTGCAGTAAATAAAATAAAAAATTATATCAATACTTGGTTCAACTTCTGTTCGGGGCATGGGTGGCCGAGTGGTTAAGGTCGCTGACTCATAACCACGAGCCTAACACCGCAGTCGTAGGTTCGAGTCCTGCTCGGCGAGCTTCAAGTGTTAAGGTTTCCACATACCTATAGTAACATCTCTTTCATTTCTTGTTAAAATGTCCTTTCGATCAGAGACATATATATGTCTTTGTTTCGATAACAAAAAAGCTATCCAAACTTATAATTAGATGTGTCAGTGTGTCCTGTAGTTGATAGTTGATACTGTGTTCTACACGTACTGTCCATCTGTCACATCTTATCATTAATTATGATTAACGATTTGGTTCCCTTTCGTATATCCTATAATACATTGACACCAGGACAGGTGACACTTGATACTTCTTATTAGCCTTACACTTAACAAATGAGTGACAGCCAATATTGTAAAATAATATTAGTCCCGATTATTATCTATTATAAAACACTGATATTACTTTAAATTAAGGTAAAAAAAAAGTTAACTACATATAAATAGCATGAAAAAATTAGAGTTGCTTTCCTGTAAACGAAATTATACTAAACAAATCTCATGAAACAGCTACAATATTCGGTTATTACGTCATAGTCAAAATGACGTTGTTCTAGTAGTATCAAGAATAGTGAATGAATTCGGCTAATAACATGAATAAGCTTTGAATGCAACTTCATTACAAGGTCTCGGGAATGAGCGTCTGTATAGCGTGATTTGATTTACAAAACTAAAGTGATGGCAATTAATTCTAGTCAATCTGTAAAATTCTAATTTGTGAGCAAAGTCTTCAGTTTTCTGGGAAAAACCCTTAGGGGTAGCGAGTGAACACTTAAACAGTTTAATATGACGCTGGTCGTCGAGTGACTTGGTGTTTTAGTTGAAAAGATCTATGACTGTTTTGATCAGTTTTGTATTGGATTATCCAGTGACTTCATGTTGCACTATAAATATTTGAGACCACATTATCTTGATTTACAAATGCAAGACCATTAATTAACTCGAATAATTTATTGCCCTCTAGATTCGCCACGCTACTTGACGAATGAAGTGAACAGAATATAACGACTGGATTATTCGGGTTAGACCGATAATCGGCAGAAATTCGGACAAAATTCAGCAGTCTATAACAGTGTTTTGGATGTATTATTTTGTATTTACGCTACGGGACTCTCTTTCGGGTACTTAATTTTCAAAATAACATCGAAAATTCAGAATGAAATAGCACGCGAATCCCCAAATTTACATTACCCCGATATCCGACTATAATATTTATACATTTGACCTATTTACAATTATGCTCGGTCATAATAGCCTGATAGAAGGAAGACATAATTGTCAAAACTGGCTATAACACTCAATCTGTGATCTTTATGGTGGTACCTTGTAATAAATATAAATAAAAGGACACATTAGTACGTGTACTTTCTTGTGGAATATGTTAGTATCACCTGCATCGAATAATTATTGCAATCTACTTCGAAAGGAAATAATCACAACATATTCCCCTATTTTTCATTAACGTGTCTCAGTGTTATATATAACTCCTACATAATCGTGTGATATTTGTTAATTATTAATGCAAATGTTAATTGTAATTTATCATTGTAGATATAATTAGCCACAAAAATAAGAACAAAAGTTAGAAAAAGAATAATTTTTAGTTTAATATAATTCATTTCTCTTTAGAACAAAGCAATAAAGCCAATGAAATAAAGCTAAAACACACTTTACTGATATTTTAAGTGCAACCATTTCAACATCACATTAATGTACCACCCTGACTACTTGGTATGACAAAACATGAATTAATTGCAACCTCATTTGTATCTATAATGTGACTATTTCCTCTACGTGTAATGATGCAAACTTTACACTACACAGCAATTTTTTCCATGCTAAATATTTTACCGACAATTTCCAGATCTGTACCATAGCTTTTGGACCGAGTGATCATTAATACTCGTAATTCTGGATTGAAAACATGAAATAAATGATTTGGTGATTTCTAAACTGTCAATATATCTTTGTTTTATTTTTAAACTGCCATGTCTGTCCGATGTCAAGTTCGCTTAAACAGTTAACTACAGCTACTGATAGTAGAGAAGAGGTTCAAATTAATCTTTGCCAACTGAGTTCAATTTTACTCACGATTCAACAAAGGCGAGGGTTCTGACACCACCCACCGTCCTGAAATCCATAAGATAATGAAAGACAAATTTCACCCCTGTATCAGCTTACACCATGCAACTGACATGAAGAGATGCAACGCCAATTTTCACCACTGCGATGTTGTTTTCAACGTTTTTCGGTTCATGAGACTAATTCTATTCAATGCACCATTGTGTACTATACTACTATAATGAGGTTATGTTCATACGATTTTCCTACTATGATGAGGTTACGTTCATAAGATTTTCCTACTATGATGAGGTTATGCTCATATGATTTTCCTAATATAATGAGGTTATGTTTATACGATATTCCCATTATGATACGGTTATGTTCATAAGACTTTCCTGCTATGATGAGGTTATATTCATATGATTTTCCTACTATAATGAGGTTAAGTTCATAAGATTTTCCTACTATGACGAGTTTATGTTCATAAGATTTTCCTACTATGATGAGGTTATGTTCACAAGTTTTCTAACCATGATGAGGTCATGTCCATATGATATTCCTACTATCGAGAAGTTTTCCTACTATGATGTGGTTATGTTCATAAGATTTTCCTACTATGATGAGGTTATGTTCTTATGATTTGCCTACTATGATGAGGTTACAGTCATAAGATTTTCCTACTATGATTAGGTTACATTCATAAGATTTTCCTACTATGATGCGGTTATGTTCATATCATTTTCCTACTATGATGAGGTTATATTCATAAGATTTTCCAACTATGATGCGATTATGTTCATATGATTTTCCTACTATGATGAGGTTACATTCATAAGATTTTCCTACTATGTTGAAGTTACATTCATAAGTTTTTCCTACTATGATGCGGTTATGTTCATATGATTTTCCTACTATGGTGAGGTTATGTTCATACGATTTTCCTACTATAATGAGATTATGTTCATGATTTTCCTACTGTGATGCGGTTATGTTCATATGATTTTCCTACTATGATGAAATCATGCTCATACGATTTTCCTACTATGATGAGGTTACGTTTATACGATTTTCCTACTATGATGACGTTATGTTCATATGATTTTCATACTATAATGAGGTTATGTTCATATGATTTTCCTACAATAATGAGGTTATATTCATAAGATTTTCCAACCATCATGAGGTCATGTCCATATGATTTTCCTATTATCAGGAGGTTTCCCTGCAATGATGTTGTTATGTTCATAAGTTTTTCCTACTATAGTGAGGGTATGTTTATAAGATATTCCTTCTATGATGAGGTTATGTTCGTACAATTTTCCTATACTATAATGAGGTTATATTCATAAGAATTTCTATGATGAGGTTATGTTCATAGGATTTTCCTACCATGATAAGGTCATGTCCATATGATTTTCCTACTGTCGAGAGGGTTTCCTGCTATAATGAGGTTATGTTCATAAGATTTTCCTGCTATGATGAGGTTATGTTCATAAGATTTTCCTACTATGATGAGGTTATGTTCGTAAGATTTTCCTACTATGATGAGGTCATGTCTATATGATTTTCCTACTGTCAAGAGGTTTTCCTGCTACGATGCGGTTATGTTCATAAGATTTTCCTACTATGACGAGATTATGTTCATATGATTTTCCTACTATGATGAGGTTACGTTTATACGATTTTCCTACTATGATGAGGTTATCTTCATAAGATTTTCCTACTATGATGAGGTTATGTTTATACGATTTTCGTAGGAAAATGAGAATATATTTATAAGATTTTCCTACTATGATAAGGTTAAATTCACACGATTTTCGTACTACGATGAGGTTATGCTCATATGATTTTCCTACTACAATGACGTTATGTTTATACGATTTTCCTACTATGATAAGGTTATCTTCATAAGATTTTCCTACTATGATGAGGTTATGTTGATACGATTTTCCTACTACAATGAGAATATGTTTATAAGATTCTCCTACTATGATAAGGTTATCTTCATAAGATTTTCCTACTATGATGAGGTTATGTTTATACGATTTTCCTACTACAATGAGAATATGTTTATAAGATTTTCCTACTATGATAAGGTTATCTTCATAAGATTTTCCTACTATGATGAAGTTATGTTTATACAATTTTCCTACTACAATGAGAATATGTTTATAAGATTTTCCTACTAATACGGTTATCTTCATAAGATTTCCCTACTATGATGCTCATATAATTTTCCTACTATATTGCCGTTATGTTCATATGATTTTCCTACTATATTGCGGTTATGTTCATATGATTTTCCCTCTATAATGATTTTATGCTCATATGATTTTCCTACTACAATGACGTTATGTTCGTATGATTTTCCTACTATGATGAGGTTATGTTTATACGATTTTCCTACTATAATGAGGTTATGTTCATATGACTATCCAACTATGATGAGGTTATCTTCATAAGATTTTCCTACTGTGATGAGGTTATGTACATAAAATGTGCGTTTCTGTTTTATTTCTATGCAGATTGTCTGTTTAAGATATTTTCTGTCCCAGTGCTGAATTTTGGAAGCCGCCTTATTATGAAAAAGAGTCTATAATTTTAACATTTGATAATTAAGAGAATTACTGACAAGGAAGACTGTTTAAGGCTAAAATACTTTAAAGAAGCATAGACACTAAAGCATAGACCAGACCCTGGTTATGTCAGACTTGGACACTTTATAGTTGTATACTCAGTATGAAATACATCTGAATTGATGAAATAAAATGCTATCGCATAATACTGAAGTCGGACTAGTTTCGTAATTACATCAGTGTCTGAAAAACAGCAGTTTTTGAAAATGCAAAGCAATACAGTACGCACAGAGAAGGCTAAAGGAAAACCTATTCTGAATGGACTAGATAATTCACACTGACTTATTATTTAAACGTGTACTTACTTTGATGAAGTCGTTCCTCCGACGAAGATCTCTGTAATGACGAACTTCTATAGTAAGGATGTGGTGGTGTAGCATACATACTTGGTGTCCCCATCCACAGACCACTACTTACTACTTTAGGAAGTCTAGTTTCCGCAGCCCGGGGATCAGCCCGAGGATCCACTCCATTTAATGTACTGTGTTTACTTGAATCGTTTCCGGGAGGAAGAGGTTGGAATCGTCGTATATTTTTCTTCGATTCTCTCTTACGTCTGAAAATTTAATCATATATTTTTTCTTCACCGTATGAATCTACACCAAAGAAGGAACCATTTTTGTTAAGTGATTTACTTAGTTGGTCATATGACCTGTATTTAGCTCCAACCTTGATGGGTTGGAGTTAGGTTTGCTGAGTTTGTCGGCAGTTTCAGAAATTTAGCTATATCGTGACTACCAGACTTTTACTGGAGAGGAAAGCCAGGACAGGTAAAAACTCTGACCTTGGGCTGACCTTGGGTAGGTGTCTGGAAACCTTAACACATGAAGCGGGCGAGCTGAACTCCAAATAACGACAGCGGTTTTACTAGTGGTACTGAGCCGTCTAGGTCCAGCATCGTTGAAAAGAAACACATAGAAGCGCCCATTTCAGACTTTATTACGAAAATTTACCATGTAACTTGCCGAAGGTTGTTTTTTCAAGTCACTTTAATTTCTCTCCCAATAAAAACTAGTTTCAATGCTTTAGCTTCAGAATTGAAAGTGTCAGACACAGAGGTAACATGAACAAACTTATACTCGATTGAAAGATACAGCTTATGAATTGTTGGTGTCTTAAATTCTAAAGATGATAAATGGTGAATATAAAAGGCATGAAGTCGGTCTGTACAATGTAGCATACAAAATTCTGACAAGGTAAATAATTCATCTTATTTTGTTTTGTATAGTTTTGCTTATGTGCTTTATTACGGGCGAATATCAGCGTGACGCAAACCTCAAGAACGTTCCATATTTGATAATTGAAGGGGTGACTCGAAATTATAAGTCCCAAAGATATAAACTGATAAAATCGCTTCGAGAGAAATAAATCACAAATGAGAGATAGAGATGTCTTATTTATTTAATAATCACGACGTAGATCGTGTTTACCATTTAAATAAAATTGGTTAAATTCTCATCTTGTTTATCTGATGTATATTTATATAAATGTTCATGTCAAATTGGGCAATTTGAAATGACGGATCCTGACAAACATGTGAAAAATTCATAAGTATTCATAAACATGAATTGACGATTCAACAAACAGCAATTTATCTTATCGTTAAAAATACATATATTAAAGTTATACCTTACTGAAACGTTAATAAGTACTGAAAATATAGGAAAAGTTCGGGGAAAATATGACAAATTACGGAAAAAAAATCTTTATAACGTAGACTTAGAAAGTACATGTAATACATTTATCATCCCAAATAGATGTCACAAACATGATAAGTTTACTATTTTTTCATCTATGGCACAAGAAAAAGACGGCTTTAAATTGGACGAAAATATTTTTATACACATCTAATTTCGTGTCTGGTGAAGCTTTTTAAAGCTATACGGTGATGAAAAGCAGCTTCACACTTTCACCATCGCGTACTATATTAGTTTAATTCCGAGGACTGAATAACATTTTTTCCCAGTATCAATATTTTTTGTCAAATAGTTCTATGTTCTGTCATTTTAAAATGCCAAAACATAAGCTTTTTGGAGAGTATGAATTGATTTTGTTTATTTGCTTGATTAATTGAGCTTTAAAGTCACTTTTAGCAACGTGTCCATGTATAATAAACGACTTTCTGTGAGTAAATGATAAAACTTGCAATATGATTCGAATCGAGTACATCGTAGTTTATGCTTGGGCAAAATTAGCCCACAAACTTTGAACTTGCAACATAAGAACTTGGTGGCTAGTGATTACCGCAAGTATGTGATCGCCTTGCCAAAAATATCATAAAAGAGGTGGGAATAATACATGTATTTCAAGTAACCTTGATATTGTGTTTGGCGGGTTTTCTGTCATCTTTTTTCTAGTTTGAATAATATAGATTTTCAAAATTTTGTGCGACGCAAAGCAGACAACATCTAAATTGTCCTATTTTACTCTCTTGAAATATAATCAAATATGTATGAAGAACATTACATCAGACGACATAAAATCGTACATGAACAACATAAACAATTTAACTGTATTAAATTATTCATTGTAATTATCGATTGCAATGTAGATGAAATGATAAAAAAGTCTTTTCATATAAAGTAAAGATTGATTTCTTTCTGGCGTGACTTGAAGTACGATACCTATTGTTACCGTGTAATTGTGTAACAACTTGCATCTAAATGAAAGGCTGGGTTTTAGAAATAATTCTTGGCGACATTCGATATCTATCATTATCACGAGTAAAGCAATCCCTAAAACGGATAATTTACACAATGAATACATTGCACATGTTTTGTGATTGTTTGCCAGTTGTCTATCTGGTTCTCCAACCAAGGTTAGAATTGGAACTCGCTGGTGTTTTTCTCTATTGATCATATAAAGATACAGCTAACTACTTTTAAATTACGAATTTATGATCCTCTTTCCTTTCCTTGCTTTAAATACATATCATTAATATGACCATGAAACTTATAGAATATCAATTTATTTCAACTTGGCAGATACTTATATAGGAGTTTTAATTTTAGACTAAAATGAGTAAGTCTTTAGTAATATTAGGTGAGGTACCCGGTATCATTTTGTATCACATTTTTCTCACTCCTTTTTCTTTTTCTTATATATTTATCGTTAAATATGACCGTAAAATGGTAACATTTTTAGATAACGAGAATATTTTTTCAATTTGTCAGACGTTTATATTGAGTTTTAATTTATACTAGTAAGTTTTTAGCAATAGAAGGTGAGGTACCCTTAGTGTATTATTTTGTGACATTTTTCGGGTGTGTGTTAAGTGA
>JAOXYI010074236.1:0-12449 GCA_028566495.1 Lithophaga antillarum | reverse complement strand
ATAATCCTATCATCTGCATATTCTTCACTAAAATTTTCTCTTGACTCATGTAAAGTTTTGAAAATCTCATTTTTGTCGAGACATTTACACAGACATAAACATTTCTAGGTTAAATCTACAAAATTGTCTGAAATTTTACTACAGCTTTAAAGCTTTTGACAAATGCATGTGTGAGTGTTCAATCAAAATCATATAGTATACTCATAATAACATCATGAAAACCGCATGTACCACCAGCATTTTTCCAAAATGCTATAGAATGTTTCTTTCTTGTCAATTATGAAAGTCCTACATTTGGATCAACTTGTCGAAGTTTTTACGATCATATGTTAATAATCCATCAACTGAGAAATGGATTGAAGTAAAAACTGAATGTTTTAAAACGTGACGAATGTTTTTTGAGGCCAGATATTGAGACTGTGCAAAATCTACCTGGTGAAGGGTAAAATATAAACTATGTCAGCTGGAAAATAAATCAACTAACATATAACTTTTATGCAATAATTACGTATTTTTTTTTCTCGTTTAGAATATATCATAAGGATAACAGGACAATACATGGTCACATCTGGTTTTGACTATTTTATTATTCTTTTTATGTTTGATCCAAGAATTACGATATATAGATTTATGCAAGATTATTTTTTAAAACATTTAAGCAGAACTTTCTTTGTTGAATATGATATAATCTAACGGAAGTCAGTGTCCAGATAAGGTAACGCGCAGTTTTGAGATTCAAACACTTTATAAAATGATCTGTTTAAAAGTTTCGACCATTGTTTAAAGTTTGAAATAAACTTTACTGATGTGGAATTTGGTATTCTGGGAGCTGATTTCTACGAACGCTGATTATCGCCACTAAAAATATATTTTTTTGAGTTATTACAAAATAATTTGGGTAAAAACGAGATAATGTTTGCGTTATTATGAGAAAACTTTGCGTTATGACGAGATAGTTTGCATTATTACAAGAAAATGTTTGCGTTATTATGAGATAATATTTGCGTTATTACGAAATAACTTTGTGTTATTACGAGATCATGTTCGCGTAATTATGTGATAATTAACCTTATTACGTACGGAAAACGTAAAGGTACCTCTACTTATTGACTATTTATTGTTCTTTCGTGTTGTAAATTGATAAATCGTTTTAAATATATCGAGAAATTGCAATACATTAGAGACTTGCTGGAAGTCGATATATTGTAATATATCGGAATAAGTAGAGATATCTAAACGTTTCCGTAATTACGAGATAACTTTGCAAAAGTTTTCCATAATAACCCAATATTTTCTCATAATAATGCGAACGATCTCATAATAATGCTAACATTATCTCGTAATAGCGCAAAGATAAATATTTTTCTGTGGCATTAATAAGCTACCGTAGATTTCGGCATAATATGCCCAATTTCCGTTAGATACTACAACAAAAATATTTTAAATAAAAAGAAGTGCAGTTTTATTATATCTTCATGGTAGTAGTAGTTCTATAAAGCTCGGAACACCAATGGTTTACCTTTGGGCGTAATCGGTCATCAATAAATTAGGTTAAAATATATATTTTTTTTATCATTTTCTCTTGATCTCAGTTATGAAGTCAAACCAATTTTCTGTTTTCTACGATGAAATTAAGATGACATAAATGAATATATCCTAATTAAATACCAAGGAGTCGACGGATAAACCACTATACACAGATCCATTAACAGCTGTAAAATATTGCCTTAATTTGAAACGAGATTACATCCCATGATAAATTTTTAATATATAATTGTTTATTTAAAAAAAATAAAATGTAGTTTTACACAGCTGTATGCATTTTACATGTTGTATGAAGAACTGTACAATAGTTACAATGTAGTAATTGAATTTAGTATCGACCATTACATAATTAATTATGAAATCGATATACCAGAGAAGGAGATACTGTGTGTTTACCTTAATATTAGTGTTAATACTTGCTTTGTGTTTCAGTGTAATGTTCTGTAGTGGTGCACTAATGCTAGCAATTGCAACTCCGGGTGAGTATACATTAATTTCGAATTGAAAGAAAATGATGATTTTATGTTTACGATGTCAAAATGGAAGGCTTTGGTCACTGAAATACAGAATCCAAATTAGTATGGTAAGACAAACCCTTGAAGACAGGTAAAGTGAATTTATTAAAACTTAGTTCACAATAAATTCGTTTTCTCTGTCTGCGTACTTTCATTTAATACTGAAATTACATGCTTTTTTCCAGTCAACCACTGTTGTGACGTCTGGAAGGTGAACACCAAGAAAGCGATGTTCCTTTGCTTGGCTTTTGTTTGTATGTTTTATGAGATTTTGACTCATATACATTTACCCCATATTTATTCATATTTTCAGTTCTACCATAATTCCTGTACATAGCATTTAGTAGTTCTGAAATACCATGGTATCATTATAATATATGATAGATACTTCTTATAGAATGAATATGTGCAGCATTGAGAGTTTATTTTTTTCGCTATAATAATCAGTTCAAATTGTCAAAAGATTATTATTCTCAGTGTTAAGGGGTTCTATAATACCGTTGGTTTTTTAATATCTGAAATAAAACGCAATCACTAACGTATTATATATTAAATACGTTTTGGGTTAACAGGTCCTTTAATATCTATTTTTTATTTTATTTTAGATATCCCACTTCTAATTTTACCAGGATTAATATGCTCAGGGCTTAGTGGTTGCGGGATACTAGTTATTAACATGAAGGTAATAATGCATCGAATCACTAAGACATAGATCATTAAAACCTCTCATTTAACAATTGTTTCAGTACGAAAGAATGAATATACAAATACGTCACATAGGCCATAGCCAACATATCTTGAACATAAAACTGTACACCAAAATTTTGTTCAAAGTACTAAGTATACACAAAATATTTATTACAGTTATAATAACGGCGACGTAGAAATTGTAATGCAGTTCAGTCTCTTACATATGATGAGATAAGTTGCGGTATGAAATGTAACGGCACATCCAAATATAGAGTATATTTGACTAACATTGCAATTAGAATATTACGTTCATGGCGTAAAATACCAATTCTGGCGAATGACAGTAAGAGGAAAAATAATATCCTTCGTTTGTGATGTACAATTATAATGATCATGACATGAGCAAAAAATCTCCGAAAAAATACATTTTTTTTCTCTAATCATAGAAATTTTACGCGATGCTTCGTCTGTTTGTAGGTTAGCACTTTCTTGAAAGATGGATCAAGACTATATATAGCTCTTCTGAATGGAGCTGCAGATTCATCGGTGATTACTTTTAGACTTATTAAGGTATACATTTGTAAGTTAAGAAACGTAATTCCATACCAACATGTCTAAATATGAAATACATGTATCTGTTTCTGTGATATCCTTATATGTACCTGGTATAAAACATCGGGGTAAAATTCAGCCTTAAAGTATCCTTTGATACAGTATTATAGTCCTAAATGTAACTTTTCATTCAAATATTTAGATGCGTGCAAGATGTTCTACAGTACATGACAAAATAATATATGTATGAACCATACATTTAATCATCCGGAAACAACTTACATCATTCCAGCGTTTTGTATATTCCCCTATTTTGTTCTTTTGGCTTGTTCTTGTTTTTATCTGTTTCTTAGTCTTACTATTACATCTTATAGGTTTTTAATCAAAAATCTTAGTCGGTCTCATGTTACCCGACATCATATTTGTTTACTTTCAGCTTTTCCATGACATGGGAATAAAGGAGTATTATCCATTTATAGGAATGATGCTTGTAAACGTCTTCTTATCTGGTACCAGTGCCATTTTACACAAAATCTTTGAGAGAAGACTGATGCCACCTAATCATTTAGAGGCCAAAATGAAAACATCCCGTGAGGAAAGTAAACACAACTGTAACAGTAATCAAGGTAAATAGCATTTATATCAGAAAATCAAACTACATGTTTTGCATTTTGTCTTTACATTTTCCCATAAATTAAATCTTTACATCATGTTGGAGTCTACTTTCTTTTCATAGTACAAAAATATTTGCATAGGATTTATACTATAGTAACAATCAATATTTAAGGAAACCACCACTATAATTTACACATTAAACAAATAAAAGATAGAATGTATTCGGAATATGCAATGAAATTTCTGTGGACGACAGGGAAAGAAAGTGAAAACTCTTTTCGAAAAATATCGTGTATCAGAAGCGAAGATACGACTTTGTGTCCAGTTTTTGAAAAATAATAGGAAGAGAGAACGAAAATAGCAAAAATACATTTTCTTGAAAATGCCTCGTTAGTTTTATCTACGCCTGTGCATTGGTTAAATACATTCATTGTAATTAATCAATGCACATGCAAAGACAAAATTAATGCACCACTTGGGACAATAAAAATGCAAATTTAATGTTGATTACATGAGGCTAGATTTGCAGCTTTGAACGGAAAATATAGCTAAAGAAAATATTGATAGTATACAATTATTCATAAGTTTATTGCATCTAAGGGCGTTATTTAAACGGAATACAAATTAAGTTTAAGAAAACATATAACGAAGCATTGGGCGAAATATGTTTTGATTGCAAGAGAACATGTTGTTAAGCATACGACAGAATAATTGCTTACAACATTTGATGTGGCTAATCATACAAGATATACAATATTTATTTCTAAAAATTGAAGTACGAGTTTTCCTGTTTGCATTTCGTTTGAATTTATGAGTGTCTGAAAGAAAAATTGTCAGGAAAGCTTTACTGGTGGGACTTCTTCATTTCAGTTAAGTGTCCCACGCGCTTAAAACAGACCATGAAAATATTGTTTTAATAGATAATTAACCAGTTCATTCCAAATGTTATACATGGAAAATGTACCTAAACGTACACCATAAAAATCTACATGTAAATTTTATTTATGCATTGAATCAACAATAGTTTGGCAACCCTCAGTGAAAACTCACTGGTTTCACACACAACCCATGAATCCATGTTGATAAGGTTAACTTCTTATTGGTCATTCTCTCGAAGGTGTTAATAACACACGTTTGAAGTTTGAGAAGAAAATGTTTTAGCAGATTACATAATCAAGCTTACAAATGTTCAGTCGGACCAATGCTGAACGCAATCGTATTATAGGGATGTTTATAGCTTACAATTCAGCAAGGAACGCTGAAGGCATTTCAGTTACCATCACAACACCAAACTCCGTCCTTTCGAATGTTTTTTTTAAGCAAACAATACTGTAACCGATCGGTTCCGGCCGGGGCACCACTTGTCATGACAAAACAGCAATATCATTAAATCCGCTTGCAAGATTTGCTTAACCGTTTTAAAACAGCTTCTTCTACGAAATCGTACACCGAGAACCGTGTAAAGAATAAATTTTCGGGTTTTTTATACCTATTACAAGTCTTTCATATATAAGAATTATAATTCGTAACATTTTCAATCAATATCAAGGGATAGTTTTTATAGATATAAGGTACGGGAGTGGTAATTTAAGACAAAAAATAAAATAATTGGGATCAAATATGGCTTCCTAGAACACTAGAAATTTGGAACAACGTTATTTTATTTATGACATGACAATATCCATACAGAACACAATTATTTGCAACCACTGATTGTTTACGACGATCCTGTGTCCGTCTCGAAGTGTGGCACGTAACCACAACTAAAATATGACTTATGTGATTGACTGACTGATTGACCGACTGATCAACGATCAGTTATTGGACTGCAACCAAGAATGTGAATAATTTGATTCTTTGCGAGAGACCGATGCCCTTATCAAAGACCAAACATGCGACGTTAAAATAGTGTGTAACTTATTTGATTGTAGATGACAGGTCAATGTCCTTCCTTATACTGAAGGATTGGAATGCAATCAAGAATGTGACTTTTTTGTTGTACATGACTTGTTGATACTGCTATAAAATTCAAATGTGGAACTAAACTACAACCAAGAATGTGACTTCTTTGATTGTGCATGACAGGCCGATGCCCCTATCAAAGCTCAAATGTGGGTCCGCAACCAAGTGTTACTTATTAAATTGTACATGACAGGCGGATACCCTTATCACAGCTGAACTATTGGACCGCAACCAAGAATACGACTTATTTAAAAGTATGTGACAGGCTGATTCCCCTATCAAAGCTCACATGTGGAGGTCTGCAACCAAGAATGTGGAATTGCAACCGGAAATAGGCTTACTTGATGGTGTGTGACAGATCAATGCCCCTATCAAAGCTGAAATGTGGTACCGCAACCAAAATGTGACTTATCTAATATTGTACATGACAGGCCAATGTCCCTATATAAGCTAAAATTTTGGACCCCAACCAAGAATCGGATATATCTGATTGTAGATCACGGGTAGATGACAAAGCCGAAATGTGGCTGTCACTGTCGCAGACATGGTACCTATTGAACATGACTAGAATACGTTTTGTAGAAGGATTGAAAGCAGTGTAATAAATCAGCGAACGTCGCGCAACTGCGCCATGCTGTAAGTGAAGAGTGGAACAACATGCCACAGGCAGCTATTCAAAACAATATTAGTTGAATGCGTCGCCGTTGTGTTGCTTGCATTCGAACTACAGGTAGACACATAAGATATTGATTTTTTTTTTATTTCAGGGGTTGTAGTGTTATAACAGCTTTTATGATGTCACTGTAACAGGATGTCATATCAAAATTGAAATGATTTTGAGCAATTTTATTCGTTATCTATTTTGACTATCTCAATAAGTATGTACGACTTGTTTTATAATTTTTCCAATAATATGTTTTCATGATACGTTTTTTATGGCGTGTAGAATATGTTTTGACTCCTGTCCAGTGCTTAATAGTTATGATGTCAGTGAGAAAAAATAACTGATTTGACTTTGATTTACTTCCAGATACACACAATACAAAGGCTGAAGAAGACACAACTGTTACAGATGATAAAACAAATATAAGCATTCCATTAAAAGAAAGCATATGTAGTCATCTTTTCATCACACAAACATTCTGGTTTTGTGTTCTGTATCTAGTTTACGTGATGTATCTTGGCACTATCAACAAAAGATTAGAGGATAATTTCCCTGAATATGGTATAACGTACAACTATATTATATGGTTTTTATGTGAAGTTTCGCCAGGCAGACGGTAATAAATGAGTTGTTTCAAAATTAAAAATGGTATGTACATAAATGTATATGATACAAATGCAGAGAAAACACGACTTCACGCTTAATGATTTTGATTTTGCATCATCCGTTGCCATATCAACAGCATTTTAACCGTCGCCCAGACGAAACACCAAAATGCACTAAAACAGCATATATTTAATGTAATTTGTCTCTACTTCCTACGGCTTTTGAAAGAATCCGATATAATATTCCATCATCGTCTTAGAAAATGAAGTATTTAGTCTCTCTTTTGATAGACTCGATTTTTGAAAATTGAAAACTTTTATATCTTTCTTGTCCTTACCAGCTACTGAAAAATTCTCAAAGTGTTTGAAACAGCACTGTAAATTGTTTTCATCTTTATGCAGAAAATGTGAATATATCGATTCAAAGACATTGACATATTGTACAAAGAGCAGTAACAAAAAGTAACGATAATCATCTCACAAGTTGTATTATTACTCCTTCAAGTTAGGTGTAAAAATGTATAAAATGATCCATTTAGACCATCTATAAAAAGCATAAAGTAGGTACTCCAATTGCTTTGGACCACCACTTTATGTATATAATCTGAAGATTTATTTGATAAAAACAACAAACTTTTGCCAAAATGCATGAATTGCATTTCTGTATGCTGATATTTAACTTCAGGACACTGTCAGAAGACAGTCCATATCTTTTGACTGAGGTTCAAATAACTGACTGTAATTCCGCTTGAACAGGTGAACTGTTATATTAAGATATGATGCGTACAAGTTGGCGTTATAAGTGTTTCTGCAAAATTGTTAATTCATGAAAAATGACTGAGTGAACCGTATTTTTCCATAAAACTAACTTAAAAACTCGTATTTTAACGCATATTTTAATAAGACTTGTTCTTTATGGGAACATTAGTGATGTTTGTTGAGCTTATTAAACGTGGAATATAAAACAATAATTTTTAACACGGCAGCCGTTGTTAGACATATTTTAGAAATTTGTCAGAATTTGCCTAAATATATAAATTTTCAGCTTTTCAGTCTTGAAGACTGATACTTTACTTTTGGACACTGTGAGAAGGCTTAACGTCCGAAATTCTAGATTGAGGTTAAAATAATTGATTTCTGTTATTTCACTTGAAAAAGTAAACTATTTTTAACATATTACGCCTAAAGTGCCTTTCAGGTGTTTCTGCAAAGATGTTCATTCTTGGGTAATGACTAAGGTCAACCTGTTTCTGCATAAATTTTCCAAATTCTCATGCTCTTTCGGGGAGTTGTGTGTTCTGTGTGTTAGATAAAAAATAATTGAGGTCTAGTTATATAAATTGTTTATAATGGCAACCATTTTTTTATTGTCATCGTAAAAGACTGAATCCATCTTTTTTGTCAAAAACTACCCAATGTGTTTTTTTTTTTTTAATTCTAATTCATATTATCACGAAACTTGGTTTTAGTGGCGTACTCTTTAAGGAATAGAACAAAACAAATCGTTCGTGAAATATGAATTATTTTGTTTTCAAAATGAATGTGATTTATTCCGAGTGATATCGTTTTCAACAAAGAAATATGTAATCATTTCAAACTTTTCCCATTTTTTGACAATTTTTTGTGGTAAAATAAATCTGTCGAACCTTTTTTCACAAAAATGTTTAAACTTTTTTAATAATTATTGATATCTTAATGAAACTAAATCGTTAGGATATTGTATTATGCTTTTTTAAAACCAAGTATAAACTGAATATCTGAAGCATTGAGGTGTCAATATGTACTTGTTTTTTAATTGTATACTGTAAAATAATTCAACTCAGTTGTTGTTTCACGAAATTACTAAGTGATTTATTTTTATCGATATCTGTATACGTTTGTTATAGCGCGTATTTTAGTTCCTTTCTGTCCAACAACGTGACAACATAGGCTTACCAGGTTTTACAGTTGGAAAACTTTGCGGTCGTATTATTGTATGGGTTTGTCGTCACCTGTGAACAATTGCGGGTCGAACTTTTTCTCAAATACGAATTCTTTTAATATTTTCACACAATGTTTCTAGACACAAAACACAGGTCAATGAAGTGATGAGTTAACTGGCTCTATTTTTTTTATTGAGGCGATAGTATAATGCCAATAAGCGATAAGAATTACAAACATGATACGACAACACCATTGTAAACAATAGATAGGAATACAACAAAAGGAACCGGATATCAGACACCACAAACTTCCAAACAGTAGAAGTGAGAACAGGCAAATCAAAAGGTAAGCTTCTCCTCCTTTGTATGCAGCACCTATTATGACGCCTTAATTCTAAAAGCCTCCATCAAGTCACAGTGAGAGAAATACTGAATCTATTACATCGATAATTTACCTGCAACCAGTTGAGACCCAAAAATTCTGCATGGATCAAATAATTCATTGCAACCATAATTTTGTAAGTGATGACTCCAGTTGAAGATTTACCTTTGTTGAGTAGTGTACTAGTCAAGAGCAACTATATCTCGAGAAAATCCTGATACCTAGAACAAGCTCTATAATACCGTATCAACTTCGACCCAGTATGCAAGAGAACCCGGATGTCGCTTCTCAAATTAGGAAAGTTTGCCACTGGAAAATTAAAATTATCCCCTTTGTCATAAATTTATAAAAGCAGAATTTTAATCTATTTAAATTTCAAGAAATATCTAGGTACGAAACCGTTTTGCTTAAAAAAAAAACCCCCTAAAATGGCTTTTTAGGTCACCTGACTGGAAGGGTCATCTGAACTATTGCCACCGCTTGGCGTCCGTGATCGTCGTCCTCTTTGTCTTTTGAAATTTCACTATTCTCCTCTGAAACTACTGAATTGATTAGATGGAAAATTGGTAGTAATGTTTCTTTTGTGTTCCTCTACAAATTTTATACTTTTGGTGCCGATTGGAACTTCAATATGGCCACTTCGGTTATTTATGTGTCATGATTGGCTGAAATTATAGAAAAATCACGTCTGAAACCACATGATCAATGGAACTGTAATGTTGTCAGAATCTGTCTTAGACAGTCCTCTATCCAGGTTCTACTTTTGGTGCCGATCGGAAATCCAGGATGGATGTCTCCGCGTGACAAAGTTAACGTACGACAATGGTGAACTTCTAAAAAAAGTATTTTTTACCGAAAGATCATTAAAGAATGGAAGCAAACTTTGCAGAGAGATTTCTTTGATGGTCCTATTTGTAATTTTGGTGCTGATCTGAAATTCAGCATGGTCAGGAGGACAAATAATATGTTTTGATTGGCTGAAACAATTCTTGTTAGAAACCACACAAGTCGATGAAACTGTAATGCTGTGATAATGTTTCTCAGATGGTTCTCATTTAACATGACAGACAGGGTGAATAATATGTTCTAATCCGCTGACATTTTAACAATCTTTCCCGACTGCTGTTGTCGTTTGATATGCAAATAATCTGTATTTTGACAAAAGTGGTTTAAAATTCTTAATTTGCAGAACATCTTCCACATTGTTTTTCTTTAGTGTTTATGTAAACCAAAAGGTGATATGTCAACAGATTTTAAGTAGGTACTACTGTTTTCGAGATATGGGAAATAAATTTCAATTTTCGCAAAATATAGGAATTATTTCGCATCTTTAAAAGACTTTGATGCACTCTTCTTTGAGGATATAATGAAAAAATAACTTTCTTACCGCAGTAAATGATAAATGGTTGTCATAATAAGAACATTTCTGGTTTTATTTGGTGTATTCCTCTTTTAGAGAAAGGAACACTATACAGTACATGCAATGTCAAACATTCAAAAGATTTAAATTTGAAGAATTGAAAAATGTATTTTGTCATTATTTTGCAAATATCATCAGCCATTTCCCGAATATAAATGCGTACAAACTAGTTACCATAGAAACACAATTCACAGTTTCAGACAAAAGTCCTGTTTTTGTTTTTTGTACAGAAATAACATGCTACAATACAACTAAGCACCAAAGGTTCATGATAATATCAATTAGAATTTGAAAATATTAGATAATTTTAGGCATAAAGGCTGTACTGACTCATTTTCTCATACAAATTGAACAAGAACGGTTGCCACGATAATATCATTTATAATTTAAAAAGAGATATCCACTTTCTACTCCGTTTAGCAAACATAAAGATAGGTGCAGATCTAACCTCTCTCAAAGTTAAAAATGAACCTTTTATAACGTCGCTCTGCAAGTTAACTTGATGACAGGAAAGTTATCGTCCCGACATTTTCAACTGAACTTAGGGCAGACAGTGGGACAAAATGAAGTTAACTTGCAAAAGACGTCCTTACAAAACTAAATTAACTTCGAAGTCCGGTCATGTCCGGTCAAGAGGACAGCAGCAAATGAACTGTCAGGAGGAAAGCTTCTGACCGCTGTCTTGACCTGTCAGCTATCATGCGTATGTCGATAGTTTCGATGAAATGCAGCAAATAACTAACTTTATCAATGACAATTCGAGACTGATACGATAGTGATTGACTTTAACTGGTCAATAACGGATAACCTGACAAAAGAAGACCTCCTGAAAACAGTAGACTTCCTGATAAAAGTGGTCGTCCTGACAAATACAAAGTAACTTGGGACAGACTTGGAGACAAAATCAACTTGGACCGGACTTCCCGAAAGTCATAGCTGTCTTATATTAACTTTCAAGTTAATACGAACCGGACATTATGACCGGTTTCAAACATAACTTGGAAAAGAAGTTGTGTCTGCACCTATCTGTATCACACTAACATTTCCACAAATTAAAATTCGAATTCAACCGATAGTTCTGTACAAATATTTGCTGACCTTAGTAATTTTCCAAGAATAAACACTTTTGTAGAAACACTTAAAAGGCCAACTTTTAGAATAGAATTCAAAAACAATAGTTTATCTGTTCAAATGAAATTAGTAAAATCAATAATTTCCACCATAATCAAAAGGTTTTGACCTTTTTAGTCGTCTCACAGCGTCCAAAAATAAAAACGTAGCCTTAAAAGTTGCAAATTTCGGTAAGATTCTGATCGATTTCACACAAATGTCAAACAAAGGTTACCAACGTAACAGCATTTATACTTTTAAAAGATATGTACACCTTTCGTTAGTTTAACAAACCTAAATTTCTAATGTTCCCATAAAGAGCAAATTTCATCAGGTATCCGTTTAAATAGTAATTTTATGGTAGCATTATGCAAAAATATGCTAAATTTCTTCCAAGAATGACAACTTTTTGCAGTAACACATAAAAGACTAACTTTTACGCATAATATCTCAAAATAATAGTTCAT
>JAOXYI010074125.1:0-12450 GCA_028566495.1 Lithophaga antillarum | reverse complement strand
GATAATTCATATAATAACAATGTTAAAAAAAGGCTAAATATGATACTGAACAAAAATCATTATTTTTTAATACACGGTCTTCGGACTTAGTCCCTGCCGACAAGTTCAAAGCCGCACCTAGCGTGAACATGAACGGTACTGAATATTACCTCACGATGACACTACATATTGTAGGCTTCACTTTCCCGAGTCAAGGGTTTCTGAGTCCGCTTGCGCTCCCGACACCACTCATATGAAAACTCTTTGGCGTTGGGTAAAATTCTAATTGTAATGTGGTGACCAAGAGTTCATACTCTCGTTTGAAAGTGTTACCAATCAAAATAAGATGCAAAGGTCAATATTATTTTATGCAATTACGATTTCTGTGTTGACTTCTAATGCATTTAATAACATACTTTTTTTTTTTACATTCTATTGATATTAGACGTACTTCTAATTCATGACACAATGAAGAATTATCTTTTATACGCTTACATTCTTGATCACTAATAGTTTTTTGTTTCAACAAAGGGAAGTAAAAACAAAATCTATGTTACAATCTCTCAAAAATAGTTATCTCGGAAATATCACTTATTGTAAGATGACGTAAAGAGAATTACTCAGTTATTTTCACTTATCTATTAATTTTCTAAAATTCTGAGGAAATTTTAAAATTCTGAGAATTACTTCTAATCAGAAAATTTACCTCAGACTTATCAACCCCTGAATACATGGATTTTTCAACTGTGAACGACATTATATGAAAAGCTTAAATTGACATTTTACATGAAGCATACATTGAAATCTACTATATTTTTCACCAAATCCACTTTAAAGGTTTTTAGCAATAACGATAGAATTTCGCATAAGATCAATGCTCTTAACGTTTATTGTGAAAGGTACGAGATCATCCTAAAGACTGAGTAAAAATTGAAAATCTGAAAATTCGAAGGGTAAAAATAGAAAAAAATCCATTCAATATGTAGTTGTTTAAGTAACGAACATATGAAGATATTTTTCATGTCAATAGTTTCTGAAAATAAAATACAAGGCAAGAAAATCAAAGCCACTTTATATGGCTCGAGACTGAATCGCTATTGAATAATTTTTGGCGATCTTATTCAAATATTTAGTTATTCGTTCTATGCCAGCTAATAAAAAAAATGAATTTGAAAGTGTCTTTAAAATTATAAAAATAAATACGCACCCCGAGGGGTATTATTTGAAACTATCTTGTCAGTTACACATTGTTATACAGGGTGTTTTAAATACTGATTGGTTCCATAATAACAATACAACAGATACTTTAAGTTAATCTCCCGTTTAAATTATTCTCACTCTTCATTTAAAAAGCTTAGGTAAGTCAAATAGGTCGCAAAATTATTTTCCGCCCTGGAGTCAGTTATTTAAAACTAACTAGGTGTTTTGCTAGAGTTCTTCTGGTTAAAATACAATTCTCAATTTTATTAGGTGATACTAAACAGAGTCATGCTTTCTGAACTTAGTTTGGATTGATCCACTGAAGTGATGAAAGGTATTTCAAACTTTAGTGTGTGTGTGTGTGTGTGTGTGTGTGTGTGTGTGTGTGTGTGTGTGAATTTATTTTAGAATTTTTACAGTTTGTAAGTTGGATAAAGAATTCGATAGGTATTTATTTTCATTAAACAGCTTTGAAATCGAAGGGTATGTTTTGAAACCCTTCGCCCTTACGGTTTCAGAGTTTTAAGACTATCTGTCGATGTTTATACTGTTTAGTGATCACAAATACCCAGCTTTCTTCTTTATCCTATACATAAAATTCAAAAACTAATTAAATATTGTTCATTATTTTTAGCCCAAAACCACATTTAAAAAATCTTTTAGTCCACTAATCCGATTGAATTCCGATTTCACATGAATGATTCGACGAAGACTGTCCCCAATTATTTATTTTATTGATGACAGAAAAATTAGCACCAGATGTTTGACAAAGTTTTCCAACTGTGCAGACTGAATGGAAACTTGACAAAAATGACTTATTATATAAAGGAAGCGTTTCTGTCAGATTTATGAAATTAATGCCACCAAATGTTGATTTTTCTGGATGTAAATTGTGAAATTTTTTAGCATGTTCAAACGTTCAATTATTTATTAAAGAATCTGGACGTTTCAAATCTAATCAGAACGTCTGTACTTACATTACGACCAGGTTGTACCACATGATAAATTAAATTATCATGTCTATTGTTGTGTTTTTCACTTCTATTTTATATTTGAGACACAATGTCACCTAATTGTTTTGGATTTCAAAATAAATGTTACTCGCCATATAGGTATAATATTATGTTTCCGCACATATTTTTATTTCAGTCCCAGTAATTTTTGCACGTAACACAACTACATGCTCTTATTAAGGTGCACTCGATTTACTACCTATAATTCTGACAAAAGGGACATTGTATATCTGAAACTCACATCGTTTTATATCGCATGCCTTTCTCTGTTATATTTATATAAGCGTGTTTAGCAATGTATTATTTGTCTTAACATGTAATAATATGTAAATAATGGAGACGACATTACTAAGTTGTATAACTTGTGTCCGATCCAATTGTCATATATTTATGGGCGATAAAATATGTTTAAATTAAGTAAAGGCTTTGATTTTGGTAGAAATTTGAAAAATCTTGCGAGAAATTGCTGGATTCATTGAACCGAAACTTAACAGGAATATTTGAGAGAAATTTCTTTTAGATTTGGATTCCATGGCATTCCAATTCCAAGAAGGCACATAACATGGGTCTAAAGTTTAACACAGGTTATTAAGAATCATGTCAGAAAATCACTGATTTGAAGCTAACAAACGAAAATTATAATTTATCAAAATAAACTTATCTATTCAAAATGATTCATGTATTACACAATGTATTTGTTCTTGTTTATTTATAATAATTAAGAACTCTGTGTATGATTTTTGCGTCTGATGTTATCGGATTGGTGAAGGAACGGAAACGTTTAAAGTTGATCTTAGGCACAAAATGAATTAAAAACGTGGTTAATTGTGAAAGGAAAAATTGCGCCGGATATTAATCAATTAAAAGAAGTGGGATCGGACACAAATTATTATACCATAATATGACACCATTCTCCTTTTTAGTTTCGTCTTCAATTTAAAATTGTTGGTTCTAGGGAGGGGGGGATATGTCCATGATGACAGATTGAGACGTCCAGACATAATGAGATACCAGGGTGCGGATATTATGAGACGTGTGGAAAATGCAATTTATACGGATATAATAAGACCATCTACAAAGAGAACCTCTACCAAAAATCAATCAATCAATATTTTCAGATATAATTATGAAAGAATAAATCAAACTACATAAACCTTAAAACCTCAAACACAAAGCCTAGCACTTATTTGATATGTTATCGTCAGATTTCCTTTGATATAGTGGTTAAATGTTGAAGCTTTATATACATACGGTGAATAACTTATGATATAAAATACAAATTTACAAGTATACAGGAAACCTACAAGTGGGGAACTGAAAGTGCGTAGGGAAAAGGAAACAAGATGTTCTGATGAGTTTATTTTTATACAAAGGTAGTTTTTGGAAGGGATTAACAAAAACTTGAAAACAGTATTGGTTTTGTTTCCTGCCTATTTGAAAAAAAAATAAAAAAGCAAACTTTTAGATACTTATGTGCACACCAAACTTTTTAGGCGAAAATACGAAAAAAAAGTAGAAAAAACTACGGTATTATTGATTTCATTAACCGAATTGATTACTCCAAGAAGAAAATTAATTGTCGTTATGCGTTTCGCTTAATAAAAAAGGGTCCGTTTTCAAATATTACACACTAACAAAAATAAATAGATAAATAAATAAAAAAAAATTTAAAAAAAACAAAAAAAACCTACTTATTTTCAGCTTAATTTCTTAATGTTTTTATTTGCCTAGATGAACCAGACATTGTTTATTTAGCAAACAAAAGCATTAAAAGCTTTAATCCAAAAAATAAAAAATGAACTGGCGATATAGCACCGTCAGTAAAAGAAGCTTTGAAAGAATTCTAACTCGTAGTATTTAGTCAAAAAAGTGTCAGTTATAGGATTGACAGTTTTAATTTAACATTCTAGATTTTATGGTCATGAAAATCAACATACAAAAAACACAAGGGTGGGTGGACATACAAATATAGTTCTTCTGAAATTTCGCAAAGTCAATGGACCATGAAAATGATGTCAAGTTCAGCTGACCTGTCGATTTTAATTTACTTTTGCATTTGATATTCTTAAAATTCGATCTTTCGGAAACAAAAAAAAACATGAATGACAGTTTTGTTCATGGCTTTAAACTGTTCATATCCTTTAACCTGTTTGATACACAAAATTAATTATGTATCTCGCTTCAATTTGATTCATTAAAATATTATCCATCTAAAAATCCTTGACATATCAGATACATGATGTAAGTATCTCCATTCAGTCATATTACTGCTCCACCTCAGAACTAGACAGGAGGCTGTACATACTTGGAAGTGAAAAACAATACTTCTGTAAAGGCGTTAACTGAGAATACCCGCCAGTAAAGAGATATAGTCTAAAGTAGATATCAACATCATGGACTTATGAAAACAGTTTCTGTACTTTTGCAGTGGGTAAATTAGGTGAAAATTAACAGAGTTGTCCAAATCGGACCAAAACGCTTGAACTACAACGACGAAGGACTGAAGAAACGACAATGTTTTAACATATACCAGTACCCTCGTAAGACTCTTAAACAAGCACGGAGTTCTTTACACTATTTGGTTTTTCTATGAGTATAGTATAGTCCATTTTGCTACTATAAAAATAGGGGGAAAATTTATTAAATATCAGCAATCAAATTTTATAATTTTATTTTTTCATCCACATAATAGCTAGTCAGAGTAATAAATATTAGCACAGAATGTTTCGAAAGATTTTATTTAGAAACCAGAAAGTTGCTCATAGAGCCCAACGATAATTTTTCAATGGAGTGTGACATTGTTATTGTGACAGCATCACATGGCATTGTTTACCATACCCTCACATGTGCATACAAAATCTGCATCTGAAAGTGACCAGAGCATTGGTCACATGTCTGTGGATACCATTCCTGGTTGTTGTCCTTTAACTTTATTGTTTAACAATTACAATGAGGGTCTAATTATGCTGGTAAATTCTGTGTAGATATGTATTATCATTAATATTACGTAAATGAAGATATAAAAATGATAAAATTAATGCCTGATTTTATATTATTTTTGTCCCTATTTTTAGAGTCGTCAAATGAATTATTTTAATTCATATAAAAGGTAGAAACTTACCTCTGTTCCAACGGGCTACGTCAAAATGTGAATCTCCCATTCCTTTCTGCGATTCCCGCTCGGTAAAGGTTGTACATGGTGAATACTGCCAAACAGATCGATAAATTTGTTCAAATATCTCAGCGAAAGATTATAATTATGCACCTTTTGCATATATTTTGAGCTTTAAATATAGAACTAGATGAAGAAAATAAACCGCCTTCGTCCTTAATTGATATCTTTTGACTGTTGCGATCAATATTTGATGCATAAAACGATCTATTTTTCTTAACATTGATCTGAAAATCAAAACAAAATAAATAAATAAATAAAAATAGCAGTTTTTCTCTCTCAATCTTTAAATACTTGAAGCTTCCGAGAGATACCTTCCCTGGATCCCCGACCACCAGAGGCTTTCCAGAATCTGCTGGGGCCTTGTGGAGCCCGCAGAGTCCTCCCCTTGAGAAATGCAACTCCTCTTAAAAAATCCTGGCTACGACTCTGCTCCCCAAAAATTCACTGGAAACCACACTATGTTGACAATATCTATATCTACATTTATCACTGTTACTTTCCATCAGGTTTCATTAAAATATGTTTAAAATGGAGTGGGGCGGACAAACAGTGTCTTATGTCAAACTAGGTGTTGACACGGTTACAAAAGGTTTACTCGAATTTTACATAATGCATCAGAAATTTCATGAAAATATAAAAAGAAATTTTAGAAAAAGAAATAAAAAAAGACGCAAATGTACAAACTATTCAGAACTTAAGCGGCAGATAAATTCTCTAGGAAGAAGTATCGAACTGAGTCCTTTCAACAATTTTCTTAAACCTGTGTAAAACCTTGAAAAGGCCGTAAAACAGAAGAAATATCAATTTAAGCAAGAAATTTCACAAAGCCTGAAAAATCATTTCATCATAAATCACAAGAATACTGGAATATTTTATAGTCTATGAAAAGTATCACGGTTGGTGAAGGAAAAGATATACTATATGATATATCAAAATTTTGATAAAAATAAAGGACACTTTGAAAACCAGGATAAATGTGGTAAGTGTAATTGTCCTAATACTAAATTTCAACATCAAATAGAAAAAGGAATTAGAGAATATTGAAAAGAATCATGAGCTTACAGAAGCTGCAGGTGTACCGATAACTTGTTTAAAAGTGAAAGCTACGTTGCATATAATCTATTGTTTCTGATAATACTTTAAATGGAGTTTTGAAATACAGTAGTAAGAACCTTTGAAATTTTACATGAAATTTTTCAATTTTAGTCTGTATTCTGGCTCTTATTCGTCGATTCGCCAACAGTTTATTAATTTTGAAATCACTAATCAGTAAATATATTCATAAGAATAAGAAGGAAATATACTTTAAATGAAGTTTTGAAATACAGTAATCAGAAAACTTTAAAATCTGACATGAATTTTTTCAGTCGTATTCTATATTCTGGCTGTCTTCCGTTGATATGCTAACAATTTATTCATTTTGAAATTACCGATCAGTAAATATATTCATAAAAATAAAAGGAAAATATATGTATGTTTTTTGTAGATCTTAAAAAGCCTTCGACTCGCTTTGGAGAAAACGTCTCTTATATAAATTATCTACCACTGGAATAGGAAACCTCATGTATAATATTATAAAAGCAATTTGAAAATACCCAAGGGACATTTAAATGTAACAATATGGAAACGTGATTTTCAAATCGCAAAAGGAGCTCGACAAGACGGTTCAATTAGCCCGAGACTGTTTAATATCTTCTTTTACCTCAGTAATATAATTGAACAAGAAGATAACATCACAACCAAAAATTAATTAATTTTAATGTTGGAAGCATGTTATTTCCAGATGATTTAACAATACTCACAGAAACTGAACAGGGACTACAAAACAGTATAACATGGCGAATTAAAACAATGATCTTTTTAAAACACCTCTAATAAAGTAAAAACAGTCTGTTTCAAAAAAAAGAAGAAGAAAGAAAGAAAGAAAAAAGTATCAGAGGACAAATTATTTAGGTAATATCATTAAAAGTCATGGAAGTTTATTCACTAGTGGTATAGATCTAGCTAAGAAAGCAAGTAAGGTTTTATTTTCAATTACGTTTTATACATCATTTCGATAACATTCAGTCAAAATAGTCTGTAATCCGTTTGCCATTTTAGTTAATTCTTTTCTTACGTATAATTTTGCACTTTGTTTTATGGATCCCAAATGGAAAAGTTTTAGGGCAAAGCAACGGACAAATAAAAACCATTCTGAAATTGTAACGTTTACTTTCGCAGATTGGTTCATCTTAATTTTTGTAAAAATGGGGAAAAAAATCTAAAATATTGCAGTTAACAGAGTTGGGAGGGTCTTAAATCAACAACAAAAAATTGTGCCAAAACTTTTTACGGCTCTTTACTTAATAATAAAATAAATAATATAACGACAATAGTAAAATATCTTACACTAATTTATTAAAATAAATCAAAGTGAAAGAGAATTTTATATTTTCACTGGATTTTTGAAACTAGAAAATTATTAACATCGTTTTAAGGACAAATCATCATATACTGCTCACTGAACTCGGAAGCTACACCACAATTGCAAGAAATGAAAGACTTTGTCCAATTTGTAAAATTATTTATATGACAGAATTCGTCTCTTTTTTAAACATTCAATACAGATGAAAACTACGTTTTATACCAAAAAATGATGATTAAATTCTTTTTTTTCTTTTTTAAGTCCTCAAGTCAATAAAATTTTAAAAATTGCTTCTTATAATTATTTTACCAAGCCTAAATTTTTCGTAAATTTTGAGATAAAGGAAAGCTTGTTAATATATTAAGCCCATCAACAGTAGATCGTGTTGAAACAGTGACGTCTTTATCAAACAGTCATTGGAATGTTTTTGTATTAATTGTTTTTTTTATACCTAATTTGAATTCTTTGTTTTGCTTTAATAACGACAATATAATTTGCCAATGTCCGACCAAGGGCATTAAGTTGCCGGTGTAGAACGTTAAATACCTCTCACTAGCTAATTGCTCGACAAGCTGCATTATTTGTAAGTCACAGGTGTAGAACGTTAAATTACCAATCTTGCATCAGTTCCAGTCCTTCTAAAATCGTTATCATCCCACACCACGACTGGTGACAAACCCTTCTTTTCTAAGACGACCGATACATGCGATAGCATTTCATTTATTTTATTTTCGTGATTATTTCATCAGATGTTTTAGTAAGATATTTCAAGTGACGTAGATTGTCCAATTATAAACTACTTTAGATAGCAGTATGAGAGATTACACACTTACCTGATTGATTGAACTGCTTTTGATAGTATTGTACAGTGTTTATATTCCTAATTCACAGTTGAAGGACACATTGTGCAAGACGGAGAACATCAATAAAACTAGAGGATTATGAGATTCTGTACCGTTCACCTCGTTTTACAGTGGCCTAATTTGATCAGAAATTAGCAAGTTCATTTTTTCCAGGAACAATAATTTTCTAGTTTTTTACAAATCTAAGCATATGCTTGAAATGTGATCACTGGAGTCAGTTCAAAAAATATAGGGCATTATTCTAAAGAATATTGAACAAAATTTGTTCACGATGCATCGCAAAGAACATGTTTTTAAATTAAACCAAATGAAATCTACAAGTATATTAATCTTTACACCCTTAGATTGACCACATAGATCATACATCCTTTATTTCAAGGATTTCATTTTCAGCCAATCAGAAACTATTTTGTCCTGTATTGGCCATTCAGAATGTCAGGTCAGAAAAATAAAAAATAGTATAGATTACCATCAACCAGATGAAGAAACTTTGTAGAGGACCGTCCACAGATGATTGAGATTTGCCAAAAATGATTACCGGATGGTTCTCTACAAAAATGTTCATTTCATGCCAGTTTGACATTCAATATATTCAGAATAATGTCGTAGCCATATTGAATGTCAAACTCGAATGAAATGAAAAGTTTTTGTAGAGAACCATCCAGTAATCATTTATGGCAAATTTCCGTTCAATCAGCATGGTGGTTTCAGACCAAAAAAATCTTTAAAATTTTACCGAATCAGAAACTGTTTTGTCTCGTGGCGGTCTTATTAAGTGTCCAACTGGCACGAAATGAAGAAATTTTATAGAGGGCCAGCCACTAATCGTTTCTGTATATCAAGTCAATTGTCCGTGTGGTTAGAAACAAGACGACTGCGATTTCAGAGAGAAAATTTTTTGAAATTTCAGCAAATTAGAAATTACTTTGCCCTGTGGCGGCCATATTAAACGTCCCATTGGTACAAAATAAGAAAACCAGAATCAGCTAACTCAACATGACACGCTCCGTATCTATCTCGGGTTGAATAGACCGGAAACGAGGGACGGAGACTACACGGAGTGATGAAATTCATTTAATCGTCAATTGCCGTTACAAATTGAAACAAAATGTGAAAAATAGGAGTAATTTCAATTTCATTATCTCTGTACAGTCACAACAGGGTGAATAATTTTAAAAATATGGTTAATCAATAGACAGCCATTGACTAAATTTAAATTAAGCAAAAGCCGGATGCTCATGTACACCTCTATTTCATAAGCCGATTCAATCAGAGGTTGATACGGATCATGCACTGCGGATTTAGCAACTTCTGGTCTTCCAAGAAAATAGGGAACCTACCGCTGATAATTTCTGTTTTGGCCATACTGAATCTCCGGTAGACACTAAATGAGAAAACTTTGTAGAAGAAAACTGATCGTTTCTGTAAGTTTCAATTCAATTGGCCATGTGACAAGAGGATTAGCAATGTGGTGTCAGAAAGGAAAATTTTTTTAACTTGAGCATTTTGAAATATCAGCCGATAGAAACTTTTTTGCACTGCGGCGGTCATACTGAATGTCTATCAGCACAAAATGACGGAATATTGTAGATGACGATCCACTGATCGTTTCGTAAAGTTTCAGTTTGAGCGGTCATGTGGTTTCAGACATTAAGATAGGCCATGTGGTTTCAGACAAGAAGATTTTGAAATATTTCAGCTGATCAGAAACTATTTTGCCCAGTGGAGGCCATATTGAACGTCTGATTGGCATATGGGGAACTTTGTAGAGAACCATGCACTTGTCATTTATGGTTTCAGACAAGAAAAGTTTTGAAAGTTCTGCCGATCAGAACCTGTTTGGCCTATATCGGCGGTACTGAATGCTCGATCAGCATGAAATGAGGAAAGTTTGTAGAGGACCACCGAATGATCGTTTATGTATAGTTTCGGTGCATTTGACCAGTTGTGGTTTCAATAAGAAGATTTTTTAAATTTATGAAATGTCACCTAATCAGAAAATGTTTTGCATTGTAGCTGTCACAATAAATGTCCAATCAACACGAAAGGGGGAAACCTTGTATACAACTATCCACTAATCATTCACATAAAGTTTCAGTTCAATTGGCCTTCTGGTTTCGAGTTTTTGAAATTTTAGACAAAATAATTTATTATTAATACGAGTTAATCAGAAACTGTTTTGCTTTGTGGCGGCTATATTGAATATAGATTTGCGAGTGGCCGAAGTTTGACCTACATCTCTCTAATCGACCGGAGAAATTCTTCAAAGATTTCCGAAGTTTATACTGAGATTCAAAGAGTTATGGGGCTTTCATCTAAATAAAACTATGTAAATGAGATAAATGTCCTTAATGCAAAATATTACTGAATATTAAAAATTGTCTCTACTGAGGACAATTTAATCTGTAGACTTCTACAACCTATACTCTATTGGATGTCAAAACAGCACTTAGAGAGAGATAGTTTGAGAACCGAACATGGATTTCTTGTTAGCACAAGATAAACAAACCTGATCAAGTACCTCCTTCCATTTCCGGAAAATGTCATTTCAATCAGCTTTTTAGTCACTGAGAAACCATTATTTTGCATTGAAACCATACTGAACGTCAGACACAAAATGAAGCTAGTCGCTAAATAACCATCCAAAGATCATTTCTGCAAAGTTTTATCACAAACCAGGCAATTATTTTCAGACAAGAAATTTTTAATATTTCGACAAATTGTGGCCATACTAGATATTGGATCCATACAAAGTAAGAAAACTTAATAGAAGGCCAATACGATCCCATTTCTGTACAATATCAATTCAATCAGTCTAGTACATCCAGAGGATGATCTTTAACGTTACAAACAGTCAGGAATCATGGTTCTGCATGACAGCCATGTTGGGTGTTTGATCGTCATGAAATCAGGAAAGCAGAAAGAAGACCATTGATGGATTCTTTCCATAATGCTTAACGTCAATCGACGAAGTGGTTTAAGGCAGGAAGATTTTTAACATTTTACCCAATCAAAATTCTTAATGCCTCATGGTGGCAATATTGGATGCGGGATTGGCACGAAATGAGAAAACTTTTCTGAGGACTATCCATAGATCATTTGGTTAAAATTTCAGTCCAATTAGCCTAATGATTTCTTGAAATTTCTACCAATTTGAAAAACGGGTACAACCATGATGCATGATACGCCCGTCAAGTATAGACAAGTGCTAATAAAACATATTTTTAACTGGATTTTCTCAATTATAGGAATATAATAAAATTCCAAAATATTTTATCTAAAGACGAAAATAGAGTAACTGAATAGAATATTTTTTCTTCAAATTCTGGTTAAATCAAGGATCGTAAATCTTGATCGACAAAGGTAAAAAGTTCTCAAAATCAAATGTCACCTTTATTTATCAATTATAACACTAAGTTTAAATTTCTAAAGATTTTATCATAGACCTATTAACTTATAGAATGGAAATGATTTTTTTTCCAAATTTTATTTAAATCAAGGTCGGTAACTCTGAAGTAACAAAAGTAAAACTCATCAAAATCGAACTTGACCATTATTTTATCAATTATAACTTAAAAATTTCACCAGACTATTGAAAGGAAATTTCTTTTCACATTTTGGTTAAATCAGGACCCATAACTCTGGAATAACAAAAAGTGAAAATCGACAAAATCGAACTTGACCTTTATTCTATCAATTATAACGCCGTCTTGAAATTTCAAAAGATTCTGTTATGAGGTACTGAAATTATTGAACGAAAATATTTTTTTTTCAAATTTTTGGTTAAATCGGACCCATAACTCTGGAAAAAACAAA
>JAOXYI010074016.1:0-12453 GCA_028566495.1 Lithophaga antillarum | reverse complement strand
CATTTTTTATCGTTAACTTTCGATGTATTGGTAGTAACATTGCTTACATTTTGGATGAATAAGATATCAGCTTTTTCTGGTTTTCAGGATTATCTTGACCGGAGGTTGCCGCACTCGAGTCAACTACTCTTACAGACCTACCACACATTACTAAATGACCATGTGTGAACTTGTTGTAGACCTGTTCCGCTGACAAATACATTACATTATCACAAGATACGAAGATAAAGAGTGATAATTCAAGGTTCTCATACTTGTTTACCTATTCCCATGTGTTACTTATATACTTGTTTAATGAATTCGAACTTCATGATGGATGTTCGTTGTTCATGACATATACATGGACCCTAAGAATGTACTTTATTCCTTTTTTGATGTCAGCGTCTGTATTGTCCAATTTCTAAAGTTTTTTTTATCGAAATTGGTTTATAGATGATACCTTGGTATTTGATTGATGTCTTAAACAAATTTCAATTATTGAGTAGGGTTACAAAACATATCTTTTATTATTAGAAAATAGTAACAATGTAATATTCTCATCATTGAATTTTCTACACGGACCATATATCTCAGCTAAAGCTAACAAATACCAATTGTTCATGCATTAGGATCGTATTTACAGCACAAAGATTCCATTTTTTTTAATTGTCATAGGAGAGTTTCGAGTCAGTTGCAATTCCGGCAAAGCTCTGGTTTATATAGCTAATGAAATTGTTTAAGAATGGATTCTATAAAAATTTCAGAAACTTCAAAACTTGTGTATGTCACTGCTGGAAAATTCAATTGCAACACGAATAAAACAGCTTTTTACCATGTACAAATTATTTCGAAACTTTTTACAAATTTTGTTTAACTATTTGTCCCTTTGCTGTCTACAATGTTCGCAACCAGGACCCTACACCAACTGATATATTATGTCATTGAATGACGCGTAATCAAACACCTTTTTCGATGAAGCAACGAACTCGAAACTCCCCTATTTCAGTGTACATTTCATGCCGGTAACATTTCCTGATAGGCCAATAATACCAGCAGAAGCCTTAACCTAGTGGTAATAAGCTAAATATTGGTAGATTCGCTGTGAAATAACAATGGATTTACACGAAAATTCTCAATTATTTATCGGTTTTTTTATATAATTGATTCATGTTCATTCAAAACATATATAGACAGCTGATTTGTATAACTTTTTAATGTCAATACAGATCCATTTACGATGAAATAATTAAATAATTAACGTTGATGCATAAGCATGAAATAATCTGTATTGATTGGACCCTGCAAACTATCGAAGAATAAAGATAACAATAACTTTTTATTTCTTTTATTTTTTTTTATATTTTTTTTATTTTATTATTTTTTTTTTTTGGTTGTACTACAACAAATAGGAAAATAATTCAGCGAAAGAATACTAAAAATAAAATGTAAAAACTTTTAAAATTATATTGATGAAATTTATGAAAGTACAAGTCAATTTCAAGTATGTATATGATTAAACTTCATAGAAATTTCTGACGAAAACACATGTACTACATGTATAGGTGTTAGATAAAAGATTATAAATCAAATTAATTTTCTAGGACAAAAAAGAATCTAAACAAAATTCTATGTTCTTTTCTTTTCTTTTCTTTCTTTCTTTTATATCATTAGACACGACGTCCAAGATGGCATGAAAGTATTTCACATTGTCCATTGTATAAATTTGAAGACATTTTAGCAAAATTGTCAATGTAGTTGAAGGAAAAAGAATATCTTGTATGAAGTATCGCAGCACATTTAATTTTTAAATTATAAAATAACAAGAAGCTGTTATGTAGTTTTATTTTGTTGTCCCTTTTGATAGATAAATACAGAAATTTTGTTGAGACAGTGAACAGTACGTTTACAATTGCTCTTTGGAGTACAATTTCTAAAAATGCTTCACTGTTTTAATGTCTATAATAATCAAGCTAGTATTAATTGTATGCATGAAATATTTTTATATGGAATTTTAAGGTATTCAGTAGTTTTTGTACAAGTTTTTTACACAACATATCATATTGATTTATTGTTGAACATTTCTTTTTAGCAAAATATTAGGTATCATTTTATGTAACTAAAAATTTCAGTGGAATGTATCCTACGTCAATCAGTTGTACATTTTTCTAAAGTACAATACATAGTCTATTTTTTTAAATTTTTTTTTTGTATTTTGTTTTATGTATTCGTTTAAGTTGTTTTGTGTAATTAATTCAAAACTGCTTCTATGCACTGTGGCTATTTTACATGCGCAGTGGTCATAAATATTTAATCACATGACATTTTTCGCCATAATTCTTTGTGAAAATGTATTTTCCATAATTTTTTTGTAATCTGGAGTCAAATTTAGAAATGTCTTTTGCAAAAGACAGTTGTAAGATAAAGCATAAACTTTTCACTGGTATTTTATTATTATTGTAGATGTTATTTAACAGCAAATATTTGATTTCAAAATTTTCCCATGTTTTTCAGAAAAATTGCAATATTTCAACCTTGTTTTAACATATTAATTTCCATGCTATAACTGTGAATTAAATACTTTAACGCCGGCTCCCTCCTCTGAAAGGATTTTGTAAATTTCAACCAAAGATGTTTTATGGATTCCTTTGTAATGTGCGTTTTCACAAAGAATAATAGTAAAATATGAAGGATTTTATGATTAAAAATTTACTGTACATGCAATAGATGTGATAAACATACAATGAAACAGATAATTTGATATATAATTAACATGGATATCTAATAATAATTTATCAACAAAATATTCATCTTAAATAAACGGTGTCTTACTCCCATATTTACATATGACATTTATTCCCACAAATAAATAACAGTAGATGTCTTACTTAATATGTTTTGGTAATTGATAATTCTTAATTAATTTAATAGCATAAATTATTATTGGTATATTTGGTCGAACCTGGAAATGTGGTTTTAAGTATCTTTTATCTTACATTTCAAAGCTTCGTTGTTTTGATAATAAAAATAGTGATTTCAGACGTTATATAAGTAAACACCCGTCAATTAAAACGTGCAAATAATAATTAAAACGTTCCAATTTATACTTATACTTATTAGAATTTTATGCATACATGTACATTTTACTTGCAAAGTTTGAGAAAAAATGTTGTAAGACCAAATTCTGAAATATGTAAAAAGAAAATAAAGGATGGATATTCAGCGAGCATAAACAGAACTATGGGCGTACCATATAAATTACATTAAGTACTTATACGTTTTGAGACAAAAATGAATTACAAAGTTAGATTTTCAAAAATGAGAAAAAACAGAAGGATGCTATTTCAGCCGATTACAGATCCACCGAGTACACCATAAATATTTCAAACATAATACTTTCAAAAATAAAATATCTTTTCGTTCAGAATTGTCCAAATTTGCCCGAATTTCATCTTACATGTAAGTTAATTATAACTTGCGTTTTTAAAACGTAATCCTGTATTTATATATTCTTGCTATTCCCACTTGCATTTTCTTGGTAGATTTTTCTGAAACTGGGAATAAGTAAAATGAACCTGAGAAACAAATAGTTCATATCAATGAAAAGGTATTTCAATAGCATTTTCGGCGGCATAAAATAACTCTTTTCGACCAAAACTGAATCTTAAGAACTTAAAATGAACCCAGATGTCATGTGTATTTTTATATTCTTCACCCCTGAATTTTTCGATGAGTAATTTTTTTTAATGATTACACATAAGGCAGTGAAATTTCACATCCGTATAAAGAACAGAATAGGTTTAGTTTACAAATACAAATGGTACCATATTCCGAAGTTCGGATGTCAGCATTTTTAGACGGCACTTCTATATTAAGGCTTAAAGTTATACTGTGCACATGTTACTTGAATATCAGAAAAGTATGTAGGAAAGACAAACAAAATTGATTAATTTGACGAGAGATTTTTTTTTTTTTTTTTTTATTGAAGAAGGTTGGTTTGCGGCAATTTTTCAACTGTATTGTGGCAATCTGTTTCATTGGCTTGGGAAGGCGGAGCACCAAAACAAAACCACCGATCTTCTGCATTAAACTTTTTCACGTAAATTACTTATTAAAGATGCTTTAACCCTTTCCAGTTCCCCCAAGTCTTACAAAAATTCTGTAACTTAGGTATATGGAAGAGGATATAAAGCAAAACCAATAAACCCTTCTGTTTTCCCTTTTTGAGCAAAATGAGTGCTCGCCCTTCCAGGGAGGGCAAGATGTTTATGTATGTTAATAATGTAAATATTATGTTATTTATCTGTTGCAGAAAAAACAAAATGAAATTTCTATAACCACATTCTCGTAGTATTACATTTCCCACTATTATAAAAAAAAAGCAAATAGTGATTAAAATTTAACCGGTGTTTTGGTACGTTTTTTGACGAAATTGAAAAAACGAATGTCACAATGTCCTAAAAAAATTACTTTCATTTACGTTGCTCCAAATATAGAACTGATTTGAAACTGTCATTTAAATCGAAGGCAAATTATTGGCTTACCGTGTATAGTTATATACAGAATTCAATTCTGAGGCTTCTTTAAAATATGAATACAACATGTAGTTTACGTAGCGAGGAGGAAAATATAAAATCCAAAATTCTAAAACATCTATCTAACATGATTAAAGTCGCGAACCAACATAAACAGATAATCATTAAAAAATAACAACCCGAATAAAAATCCTGTGACAGATATTTGATTACCAGGGAGGGCAACAGTATCCAACCTGATCACAACGGTCAATCCTTATCGATTTTCAGTTTCATAGCGAACAATATAATGTGCGAAATAAAATCTTATTTGTTTTATTTCCGGGAGTGTTGCTGAAAAAATGCATGTATATCCTTCTTTAATATTCAGGACACATTTCTAGAACGTCAAATTGTTAGAACAATACCTATGAATAAGCCATCCCAAGCATTCTACTAAACGATTTCAAATTACAGGCCTGGTTAATGTCCAAAGAAGTCCGAGTAATTTGCTTTACGAATACGAATGAGTGTAAGTTGGCGGTGTTAAAAATGATACAGACTTAATACTTAATGGATTTCTATTCCATTACCTTTTACACGCCTGCGACTGAACGTTCTGGCTGAATAATTTTTGTTCATCCGTTGATCGAGTTTATAATACTGCTCTACAACACCTGTAATACTGTTTTTAAATTGTTTACGTGTGTAAAGAGAGGCAACTCTTACAGATACATTAGTCAAACTTAATGCATGTCAAAGTAATGAATGAGCGAGGAACAGAACACTGGAAACATTATATGAAATTATGACAACAAACATTTTATTCGTACATAGAAGTAAACTAAAAACTGTAAGAAATATTACATGAAGTTTAGGACAATAACAATTTTATTATTGAATCTGAAAATATAGTATTCTGTCTTATAATAACTGCCTTTTGAAGAATGTATATATTTAGTAACCCTTTATACGCGAACTATTGTCGCAAAAATCATTTATAACGACATTCAATTCAGACTGTATTGAGATTTTAAGTTTTACAGATGCGTGAATCATTAGAAGAATAAAAAAAATATTAAATGTGATTAAACTAAGAAATTTCAATGTACATAACACACTAGGCATTCATGAAATCCATATTTAATTTACACAAAAATATTAAATATAGGTAATTCTGCCAAACACCAGTCACGTCATATTACTTGTATTAAGTATAAATGAACTTGATTCATCCTAGTATTCCATCTTATACTAAGCCGGTCACACCGACCGTTGATAACTTTCTTCTATATCTTTTTTCGCTGATTCTACAAAAAAGTGGGAATTACGTTTCCAGATATGGGATATTATCTGTAGGAGTAGGAAACAATAGAGACTGAAAAACATACAATATCAAGTAATCTGCAAATGAAATTAACATTTATTGTCATGGTAACCAGGATTAACGTATTTATTCCGGAAGTATACAGGACTTAAAATGAAGAGAAGACTTTCACATCCAAAGCTTTAAATACATACGTATGCAAAATATTCGCACTTATTTTGCAACAGAATAGAATCTGTGCTCACTTATTCTAAAACAATTAGGTCGCTCACTGTTGAATAGTTTCATGATGAGATGACCTACTGATGGTAAGGTCGTAAGGTCACGAAAAAAATACAAGCAGATAAACATCCAAACAAACTAAAACAGGACTAGATAAGCATAATTCCTATTAGTAATATCACTGTTGAGGATCTTTAATAGTCCTTACTGATATTATCCTTCTATTTCAGATCAACAAAATTAGAACAACCTACTTACGATTTTTGCTGTGGGATTCACTGTGTTGAAATATAGCGTGTAATTATATAAATTATGCTAACTACTCACTCATAATTCAATAAATTGCAAAAGATCGAGTTCTATATATAAGTTGCCTTAGTTTAATTCGTCTATGTTTATTTTTTTTAAGTAAGAGGAAATAACATAAATCGTAATATCTAACGCACTATCATCCATATGCATGCAAGTCAATTTCGTTGTCTTAATGAAGCAGTTGTTACCAGTATTACTTTGGTAGACAATTATCCACCTTATTTAAAATACCCTAAGCATACTAAGGTTAATTTCACTTTAAATAAAGAGATAAAACATCTTCTTAACAACCAAAAGCGTTCAATTGGGAAAATATTAACAAATCTTATTCTCAAGTAACAGTAACAGAAAAACAACATTTCCAATAAAGCTTCATTCTTATATTGAGATTCTCAAGTATACAGCTGAAAATCAGGGTTTATAGGTTTCAATCAACGGAGGCTAAAGTTGTACATTGCTTTCGTCGGAAAATAACTTAAATAACAATTGTGATGAAATATCGCTGTCGCAGAGATTTGATCTTGCATAAAAGAAGTGCCTAAGTTTTTTGACAAAAGTATGAATAATTTGACATGAGCTTAAGTGAAAAAAAAACATCTAAAAATCTTTTTAACAACAAGTAATATATAATAAATAATTTTTGGCATGAAGCATCATTTTCATATAATGTTAAAAAGTGCCTAGGGTTCCAGAGTTTAAATAACCAGAGCTTAACTTTAACACAGGCTTCGGTTTGGGAAAATATTCAGAAATCTTATTCTCATCTTCTAGTATTAGAAACGCCATAACAGTTCGCAATGGTCACATTGAAATTCAAATGTACTATTTCAGTCTCCAGAGATCGTAAGGTACAAACAAAGTGGACCTAAGTTATACGTAGACTCTATGGAGAATATCTTCATAATAGTGTTAACATTAGGATTGTGTGCATTTGTGACATTGAGATTCTGTTTTGTACAAATGTAAGCCCTAAGGTTCATGAATTGAAGACAAAATGATTCAAAGTTTAACCTTTACGTCATTGTGAAAACATTTAAAAAGATAGATACTGTGACATATGGGTCACAAATACTCCTGCTTCTCAATCCATTTCATGAAAAAAAAAAAGAATTCCATGAATAGTTTGTTCTCCACGCGGAAAGGTTTGCAGAAATCTATTCAATTGGCTAAGTTAAATATTTGGCATAAAACAGAATTGTGACATAGATATTCAACTGAAGCCTCCAATGTACTGTCCGTGAATTTAACTACTGGGTGTCAAAAGTTTAACATGCGCTACAATTGGGGAAACTTTCAAAAATTCAAACAAAATTAATAAAATAGTTTAAAACAGAAATACAATAATATTTGGCAAAAAGCGTCATTATGAAATAATGATCCAGTTTTGTACAAATGAAGACCCACTGGTGGATGAAATCTCAGTTCATAGGTCCAAAGGACAAGTTACGTCCCCACTGTTCGACCAAAAAAGTTATTTCCCATAGACTTCAATTGAACCCATGTAGTGTATTACATATGACGTCATTAGTAACGTTTCTATAAACAAACACTTTTGTTGCTGCTAATTCAACTTTTTGGAACAGATTCACCAGAAGCTTGTTTTATACTATGGATCGTTGAGCTTGGTTCTTGCTTATTACAAACCTGAGTGTTGATTTCAGGATGATATTTCACATAAAACATTACTGCATTCTATAGAAATTTTCCAAACTGATGCCTTGAAGGAGCCATAGAAGACTTACTTGTATCTATTTGAATCTCCATGTAACAATTATTATTGCATTCTTATTACTGGTTGTTAAGGAATTAAATATGAAGAGATATGGAGTAAAGAGCATATTTTCCCAGTAAAGCCTATGTTAAACATTGGACCCTTTGTCTTGGACCTCACTAACACTCTATCTCAACGTCACAATTATCCCTTCCTAATGTTATTCTCCACTGAAATCTCAGTACAACTTTAGCTGACGTTGCTTGGACCTGGGCCTTAAATTGTACAAATCTGAATTTCAATGTGACAGTGATTTTTCATGTGAAATATTACTGAATTTTTATTACTGGTACATTTTGTACTTGAAGAGAAGATTTATTTAACATCCTCTATTTTAAAACCTGTTATTCAATATATATTTGAAATCCCATTGCCACTTCATGCCAAATACTGTTTCATTTTCCTTTGCGGTTGTTAAGAAGATGGTTTATCACCTAATTTATAGCGAACAGGAATTTATACTACTTCAGAGTACTGTAGATTTTTTAGTTTGCGTTGTCCGATCTCTCTCTCTCGTTTGTTTATACTGTGTTGTCTTGTTATATCAGGACTGTAACATTTTACTAGTTATTGGTATTCTACTATCGCCCATTTAATTGACATATAATGAACAAGTCGATGAAATTAGGATGTCTGATTGCCTTCGATAGAAATGATCATTCTTTTTAGTACAACGATGTTGGCTTACAAGACAATGTTAGGAGGTGGCTACACGCTTCAGTCACTATAACTAATTCGTTCAAAACTCAAGTATTTGTGTCCTGTTGTTTCCTGAATTTATAGCTGGCGTTGTTATGCACGTTAACTCTGGTTCTGGCAAGATCTTCAAATAGTTTGCTCCCAAACTTTCTTGTTGAAAAATTATATCCACATCACTTCTAAAATATACAGGCAAAAAGTTTTGAAAACATGAACAAAAAATTAAAGTTACCAAAAATACGTGTCTAAATTTCAAAATTGTAGGTTCCAGTATTTTCTTGAAGGAGGAATTAATTGTATGATTTTCAAAGTTATACTTTTTTAAAAAAAAAATCATAAATTTCTGTTAGGTGATTTTTTACATCTTTGCTACTAAAAGGCCTTTTAAAGTGAATTTTTATCCTTCTTTGAAATTCCAGCTGTGACGATTCGTTTTATTGGTGGAGAAAACCGGAGTACTCGGTGAGAACCACTGACCTTTATTAAGTAAGTGGTACATGTAGACTTCATCATATTAGGTTTGAGGTGAGTGTACCTACATTTTTTGAAATCCATATTCCGGGTCAAATACACATCATAGGTTAGTGATCTGTACAGGTAGAATGACCAACTACAAAGACCACTCGGCCAGAGGGCCCTCCTTTTTCTTCATTATTCTTGATATGAAATTTCCGTTTCTGCATAATATGTCTAATTGTGACCTGTGCCGTGTGATGCTTCTACCGGTGCTTTCTGACCTACTGGATGTTAAAGAAATAAAGATAAATGTCCTTTATCACCTGAACGACGAAAAACGTAAGTACTAAAATTATCAAAAATTGCACAAAGGAGAGGACACAATACATATAAATGTAGAAATATCACACATACATGAGAGAGCGCGCACGGGTTACAGCGCAAATTTATAATATTTTTTTTTCTTATTTTTCTTATGACTTGACTGTTTAGAAAAAAAGGGGATCTATATAATGTTATCTCTTTGTTGAGCATTATTTATTACGATACCTCATTCACACCTACATGTATGTTAACATTTTTAGTCTTATTTTCATTTATTTCTTAAACATTTGAAAAACGCAGGTTTGATTAAACCTGATTGATGCAGTGCACTTGGATAAATCTTCCTTCGAAATAAGTTGAAAAACATAAAACAACTGCAATATATAAGTGGAAATTATTCGTTAGTGTTTAAAATTTCCTTTTATTAATTTTTTACATTCTAGTCATCTGTAGCTCTTGACTTTGGTTTGATACCGCATTCACAGCAAGTATAGCAGAGCTCCTCATGCGGTGAAAATAAGGGCAGATCAACGGTATGTATAGCATTTCTATCCTGGTTCTACGTTATAAAAAATGTGAATGACACAGGATTGCTTTCTCTGTCAAACTTCTACTTGCCCGATTTTCTGGTAACCAACAGTGCATTTCTTTCCTTTAAGTCAGTTACTTTGACGTATCAGCATATTCCCAACATAAGTATCCGTTGGTAATAAATATCCTACATCCGCAAATAAATGATACTTAACATAAAACTGTTGACTATAGTGATTGCTTAATAAAATATTTTATCACCAATGACAAGCTAAATAAAATGAAATTTACACGAAAATTTGTCAGTTCTCTTTTCACACTAAAATAAAAATAATTTGAGTAAAACAAAAAATCATGTAAAAATCTGATGTCCTTTTAACATTTTCGTACAACCACTGACCGTGTAATCATCAACTGAAAGAACTCGTGTATGTATTGTAATAAAAGACATGTTTTATATGTTAATTCATACTATAAACTGAACATTTACAAATAAAACATGATCTTAAAAAGTTATAGCATATGTTTCTAGCATGTTCCTGTTTTATGACTTGTTCATGTCGATTTCCTGTATGTAGACCTGTGTTATATAAGATGGTTCTGTCATAGTTCCAAACACAGCTCGCCATTTCCTCCCTGTAAAGGCCTTGCTCTCCTAACAACACAGGTATGTCTATTATAATGTATGCAGTACATTGTTTTTTTTATTTTTGGCAGAAATGTTTAATGTATACTTTATCTGTGTTCAGTAATTTTGAATAACCTTTACGTTTCAGAATATTCCAATTATTTTTTTTATGCAAATTACATATAATTATATTTTCGACAAAACTTTTTGCAAGTTATATTTCAAAAAATATATATATAATACTGTTCTCACATTATACCGAGCAGTAAATTTTAAGTCCTTTCTATCAGTTTTTCTCGCTAATTTGATGCACCCTTCATGTAATTACTAGATTTTTTTGTTAATTATTCCTGCCATAACAAAACAAATTAATTTATGATTTAAAGGCAGGCAAGTAGCTGCCTTAGTAAAATTTATTAAAAAATACCGGTACAAGAAAACTTAGTACAATTACGAAATTATTAACATAATTAGGAGGATAAAAAAAAACTACAGTTTCAACATTTCATGGCAAAACATAAGCTAAGACACTTTTTTAAATAAAGAATCACCTCACTGTTCCGTAACAATTTCAGCTAGGTCTTTTTATAGGGCGCTGCATCCTCCTTGTGATACAGCGAGAGCGCCCTCTAGTATTTATTCACATACTAGTCTGTGGTGCCGTTTAGAGCTAAAAGTTTACATGTTAAATGCCCTTTCCGACAATCTTATATGCATCAAGTAGGTACTGCACATCAAATGTGCCCCATTTTCCAAGTATTACCCTGACCTTTTCATATCTTAGCAATTTTTTTTTATATGTTCATTTCACAAGAAATACATGTCCATCATTAGAAACACGGTTTGTCTTAATATTACTAGTTTGTCAGTTTCACTGACAAATATGTCTACAATGTACTCTACGAGATATAAATAGATCTGTTGTTTTGAAATTTAACCTTACATTTCAAGTTTTTATACTAAAATAATAACATATGAAATAAACATAAATAGTTTTAGTATCATTACAGCATGTCTTCAAAAGGTACACGAAAGTTGCAATACGTTTTACACAATACACTGTAGATACAAATTTTCTCTTTAAGTATGACATTAAATAAAAGCTTGTTGTTATATCAAATCTACACATAGCCAGGTTAGAATCGAAGTTCATGCAAGCTAAAATTCGTAATTAAAAAAATTTTTTGTTCCGCTCTCCAGCAGAATTTTTCTTTTTTTTTTCTTTTTTTTTTTTTTTTTTTTGGCTTCAGTCGGACATATTTTTCTGGCAAACTGAAAGAGAGTTTTACGTACGAAAAAAAATGTTACCTATAGGTTTTGACCTTTGTTGCTCTTACTTGCTTTTGGAATATCAGCCGCGTATTCATTTGTTAAACAAAAGTTTTTTTGAGCTGGCATTTAATTCGCCGATACAGAATATTTCTTAACTATTGCAATATTTTAAGTCAAGACACAAATGTATCTCCTTCAGGGGTGTCCTTAGGTCGGTTTTCATTGACTCCCAGTATTCGCCTTGACTGCCACTCATATAATTTAAAATTAACTGAAAAAGATATCGCGTTACATGTAGTACCATTTCTGACGCGCACTTACACTCCCCAGCAATAAACGGCTCAGATTTTACCAATAATGAAATAGACAATCTATTCGGTAAAGATACTGTTGTAGGTTTATAAGTCCTTTTTGAGATAAG
>JAOXYI010074015.1:0-20072 GCA_028566495.1 Lithophaga antillarum | reverse complement strand
GTCCCCATCCGACGGACGTTGGTTGTGTATTTATTATCCCGCACAACCGGCGGACATTCCGTTTAGGAGGGGTCTTACCCCGCAAGGCGGAGAACCTGGGTCTATTTTCTATACCCCGGGTACATATATAAATATGATTAAACAAACAAAGAAACTGTTATGCACACTTGTAAGCTGCCAAGACATCAATACTGTAAACAGCCAACTATTGGTATTGATTGACAACATACCACGTCTACACCAACCGTTCCGAATTATGGCCTTTAATCTTTCATCTTTTCAATGTCCCGAATACTCCAATTACCGTATTGGTTTATTGTTGACGGTCGAATTTCCTACATTAATAGTTTCTAGCCTTTTTTTTCATCTGAATTATTTGTATCTGGTAATAAAGCATTTAAATCATTATCTGATACCTCAGTGGTATGTTAAGTATGTACGTGTTGCAGAAACACTGATTAATCCAATTACAGGTAATGTGAAAATAGTTCATTGTTAATCATGTCGGTAAACGTAACAATCGATTTTAAGATTTTACATGCTCAGACTTAAACAAGTACGACCGCAAGAACGATAACCTGACAATCGGAATCGACCTTACAACGTAATTCTTGGAAATAAGTAGTCGCGAAATTAAGATGATTCACAATAGAAGATGAAGATTATTAAACGAGTATGTTTTGGATCAATATGGAATAATAACAGATCAATGTTAAAATGATCTACCCTAGTTTAATTAACTTTGGAATGTACTCCTAAATGAGGTCACCTACTTAACCCATGATTCAGCAGTGTTTTAGATTAATCAGTTTAATGTTTTAAAGATAAGAATGATATCTGGTAGAACTGAGTATTGTTTCTTGTTTACCAAAAGATCTGGGAAGTATTTCACATGTTCTTGTACAAATTATAAATATATATGTATCATCTCTGACGTTGTGAGTTTGCAAGTGATTTTTTGACATATTCCAAAACGGCTGGCCGATCAAACCTTATGACGTACATTAAGTAATAAAGTTTACATGTTACTTGACAAAGGTCAGTGGTTCTCTGATAAAATTCTGGCTTGTTCCTCAAATAAAACTTTTCGCTACTATATGCCCAAAAGTCGCACTGAACAGCAAGCAAGCAAACAAATGAAATCTAATTCCTGAGCTCTTACAGGGTATTAGATAATATTGTATGCTATCGCGAGTTAAATATATTAATTTTAGAATTTATCACATAGTGATACGAGTGTTAAAATGTCAATATAACAAACCATCATATGTCGGGAAAGCAAAGACATTAAAAACTTAATAAAATATCAAATACAAAACTAAAACAGAACTGACGTAATATCATTTCATCTGGAATACGACTTATTAACTGGTAAATGAAGAAACTAATTTATTTTAGTTTATGAAGAAAAAGTAAACAAGAGATACGAAATCCCTTAACTGTAAACAAAGTTATGACCAAAAAAAAAAAAATCCCTTAACTGTGAACAAATTATGACAAAACATCCCTTAACTGTGAACAAATTATAACAAAAAAATCCCTTAACTGTGAACAAAGTTATGACAAAAAGAACAAAGTTATGACAAAAAGAACAAAGTTGTGACAAAAAATCCCTCAACTGTAAACAAAGTTATGACAAAACAATCCCTTAACTGTGAACAAAGTTATGACAAAAACATCCCTTAACTGTGAACAAAGTTATGACAAAAAAATCAATCCCTTAACTGTGAACAAAGCTATGACAAAACAAATCCCTCAACTGTGAACAGAGTTATGACAAAAAAATCCCTTAATCGTGAACAAAGTTATGACAAAAAAATCCCTTAATCGTGAACAAAGTTATGACCAAAAAATCCCTTAAGTGTGAACAAATTTATGACAAAAACTCCCTTTACTGTTATGACAAAAAAATTCCTTAACTGTGAACACAGTTATGACAAAAAAATCCCTTAACTGTTATAACAAAAAAAATCCCTTAACTGTGAACAAAGTTATGACCAAAAAAAAAGTAAAATGTTTTGAATAACGTTACTGTAACTTTTTCGTTAAGTCCGAAGCTTGAATAGTTAATTAAACCGATAACAGAAGCACCTATCTGTTAAGTCCGAGGAGTAAGAATTAATTTTGAGAAGTAAATCCACAATTTTCCACGGGAAAGCTTAAACAGTGTATGTTTATTTACAGCAACTACCATTTACACTATACCGATATGACATTTTGTACTTACATTCATTAATACTTAGAACAAGTATTGTTATAATCACAGTGTGCCCACTAAATACGTTATCTCCAAACGTCTTGATTCCCGCAGATTTCATGCCAATTGCCGTATAAATCCGGATTATATGAGACAATCGTTCCAATCCATCTTTTATTTCCTGAAACAGACGAAAAAACAATCATTAAAATTAGTTCATCTACAAACAGAAGGCTACTTTTATGAATTTGTTATTATTATTTATTGTTGTAATTGTTTTTTAAAGTTTATTCAATAGTTATTTAATTAAACAACAGTAATAACTGTATGACAGTGTAGTTTTTGGTTTTTTTTTTGGATGTTCAGAATACAACTAGCATGACAGGAAACGGAAACAACAAAATGTTATTTAATTGTTCACTGATTTTGTTTGCAAGACAGAAAAAGAAAAATGGAAGGTATTTATGGTAAAAATCAAGGAGAAGGTTTTCGGCAGTATAAAGGACTATGCTTTTCTTTCCGACTGTTCAGAGAAACTAAATACTTATCATCCTCATCTTTTGTGGTAACAGGCAGTTCGGATGTCCTCCGAATTTACATCTACTTATTGGACTGAATATACAAATACTGGTATACATGTGGGACAAAAAATAATAATTTTAGATTTAGGACAAATAACCGGATTTAAGACCTGATATAGAGACCAATTTGCAAGTATGAATCACTTTACCTCGTTTTTATTTTCTAATTTTTGGTTCAGTTTTCGGAGATTCAGCGACCTATTTATAGATCAAGATCGAAGAGCTTAAAGACCCGCCCCCCACTCCAGCCCCATCGTTCTTTAATTTCCGATACAACAGGTCAGCATTAGCAACTAAATTTCTTCGAATAAAAGAAACAGGCATTCTAATACATATCCAAAACAATAAGAAGAATGAAGATGTGACCTTCAAATGAATTCTGCGTAAATTGCATCACCAATACATATTTATGACAGCATTTAATTTTACTAATACTATAAATGTGATATTTATTAAACAAAAACTAGTAATAAAGGTTGTCTGAAGCGGAAGTTAGGATTTCATTTCAGTTACTGTATCTGCAACACCTAAACAGAAATTTATTGATTTTTAATGATAAAAGATTTTTATTTGATTGGGTTGGTTTGGTTGTTGGTGATTATCGTCACTTTCAGCAATTTTTCACTTATATCGTGACTACCATACTTACTAGGAGACGAAAGCCCGAACAGCTATCCAGCTGGATCGGTGAACCATAACCGTGTATAGTTGGAAACCTTAACACATGAACTGGGGCCAGCAGGACTCGAACCCGCGACAGTGGTGTTAGGCTTGTGGTTATAGATCAGCGACCTTATCCCCTCGGCCATCCAGGCCCCTTTTCATTTGATAAAATATACATGTGTACAGTTTGAATCCTATAAATGACCTTCAAAGTTAAAAATTGTGAACAATTTTGTTTGGCTCCCAAATGGACAACTGATCCTCAAATAAAAATTTCAAAGGATAGTAAACAATAATATGACACTAAAAATAAGTCAATATAATATATTATAACATTATTTATTCGACCCATTCTGGCACCTATGTGGGCCCTGACCCTCAAATCAAAATTCAGAAACCATAAAGCACATCGTAAGCAATAATAGGAAACCAAAAGGAATACCAGTGAGAAAAACGTAGGAGTTCATGTTACAATAAAATGTAACGAGCAGACGAACAATCGGACAAAAAGACAATTATGGCAATTAAATTGACTAAAACAAAGTCAGTAGTTATTAAAATTTCTAAAGCTTACATTCGTCAGTTAGAACTGATATTCGCTGTTTCTTTATACAGCAGTTATATATTTTGTAAATAAAAGTGCAGTGAATGTCAAAATACATAAAATATCACATGCTGCAAATTAACCATTAGGGGTATGATAAATCAAATTTAAAATATACCTGATACGTTTTCTATCTTTTTTTCTGTCACTTACCAATCGTTCGCAGTTATAATGTTTTTGTGGCATCGGTATTGACGTCGACACAACACACAAACAACGTAAAAGATAAATGCTGGCAGTTATTAGCATCAATCTTTGAATCTTTCATTTTACTAGCAATCTGGAAAAAAATCGATACAGCATTCTTGGAAAACTATTAGAATGAAGACTTACTTTTTTGAAACACTGTTAAAGGCTGTTCTTATTTTAGCAAATTACGAGTAAAATTCATTGTTAGAGGTAGGTGCAAGACTACCTGTAGCCAGTAGTTGAGAAGATCTCACTGAAGTAACCAAATATTAATAAATTCATGTATGAAAGTATGACTGTCTGCAGGAGAAATGATTTTTTTCTATTAATTTCTAAACATTCACAGAACCAAACAGAATCCCTGTTTTTTTCTGTTATCAGCTTACCCCTATCCAAAAAGTTACTGTAACCAGAACAGCTCTGTCCTAACGTATCAACTATGATACGAAGCAGGGATATTACCACTCAAGAACGGAAAACTGACGATAGGAAAACTGAAATCATCCCTTTTTCGTATATCTTGGACTGTACGAGTTCCCCCTTCTAGATATTTACTCGGGAAAAGGTTCAAATCTGAAGCAGATCTTGCTATGTTTTTAATCTCAAGGTCTTATAACCGATAAAAATACGAATGAAATCATTGGACCTATCATCAAATGTATCACGAAGAAATGTAATTTGTGTGTAGCCTTCATGACGAGAAATTTTGATATTAAAAGTTTTTGAAAGGAAGTAATTCGAAAGCACCGAAATGAAGCCAAAATGCAAACAGTTATTCAGCTTGGAAAGCAACAATAAAACATATATAAAAAAACTTCATATATCTGAAAGATATCTAAACATGCAAAAAAAAAGAGGAGAGAGAGAGAGAGAGAAAGACAACTGAATAAATATATTAAAGTTACTACATAAGTGTTTTCGTGACTTTAATCTCAGCATTCTAACGTCCAGTTCCTTGGAAGCAAGACATTACATTAGAAAAAATCTAATGAAACCGTATTTATCTTATGATTTCTGCCATCCGGGAATATCGGATACTTATTCTATTGTAATAAGAAATATCAAAAAGGATTTTTTAAAATAACAATAAGGTTGTAAAGTTGCGTCTTGCATCACACATGTAGGTAATACAACTTGCACCTTTGTCCGGCTGCCTTTTCGACATTAGAAATGAATCGAGTTCGCGCTCTAACCTTATTTCAGTCTTCTTAAATTCAATAAAAGTTAAATACATTGTTTTACTAAAATATTAGATGAACGGATCATATACAAAAATATGTTTAAAAACCTTATAACATAACCATGAAAAAAATTAAACAATCAAGATATCTGTTTAAAAACCTGAAAAAAATAGAAATCTTATAAACTGGCTGCATTATGAAATCTACACTGATTTCATAAATATCAAATCACATTTACAAAGAAGATCAAAATATCTTAATCTCGAACTTATAACTATGTTCTCAAGAGGAAAACAGAACTATAAACCCTTTGTAGTTATTTTCACCTTAATTTACTCTGGACAACTTCCATTAAGCTAAAGTAAATCAATGGTCTGTTCAAACGTAACATAATAAGGCTCAGTTGCATTTGAAAATTGTTATCGAACACATGGACTGCATAAGTAAGAAATAGAATATACACCTTGACCACATGGTAACCTTTTAGAGACTCCAAAATAAAACGAACAAATACTTTCTATAAATTCAAAAAGAAATGACACGGATCATTGCCCCGTGTTTTCTCTTTTTTCTTTGTTGTCTGTGGCAAGTAGTGAACAAAAATTACGTTTAGGCCTAGGCATTATTTTTTTTTAAACAAGCAACTTGTTTTTACATTCTAATATACAAACCTGTACTTATGGAAAAACAGCATCGTAAGTCCAAATATAGAAAGTACAATAATCACTCCTTCTGTTACTCTGTATGCCCATGGTATGAAAGGTAAGTTATCCAGGAAAATGTCGGGTAAAGGTGGATACTTCTTTTTATCTGGTAAATGTTCCTGTGCATAGGTAACGGCAAATCCAGATGTAAAGTGCACAATAAATATGTATAATACTGACAGTCCAAATTTCCATGGATCTATATTCATCATCTGAATCAATTACTGAAGGAGAAGAAAATCCTGATTGTATCGAAGTTTGATCGAAATTGTTATCTGTACGTTTGCTTACAGACAAAATTTCCTTTATGTTGGTCGTAGATCTCCTTTTCTTTTTTCAGAGCATTTATTAGAAACACAAGCCTGTTAAGATCTCCTAAAGGGGTAACCTGAAGTGGAGGTTGCTTTAAATCATTTTCAGTCAAAGACACAAGGACTTTGCCATCAATCTTATTATCCTCACAAAAAAGTTTTCTGTATCGCTTAAAATAGTTCTCCTCTAAATACACACCAACGTCTTTTATAGTCCAAAGGTCAGGGTTCAACATAGTTATCCTTGACATCTGTGAAAAAATAAATAAATAAGTAAATAAATAAATGAATAAAGACACAATGAAACCAGCATTCAAATTTGAAGTAATTCAGGGTTCAACATACTTACATTTAAAATAAAATATCACTAAATTTTAGTGAAAACCAGATACAGTCATTGTAGCCAAACTTGAAACTGTAATACACCATAACGCGTTTAGGTGTACAAACAGACCGTATCTATGCTAACAATGCGAAAGTGATTTCGAGTCTATAAATCATTTACAGTAATTTTATACCTCATTTAGTGTGAAATGTCTACAGGTCAGATATCAGAGACATTTAAATAACACAGATCATCAGGAAAATAAATATTTATCCTACCATTTATAAATGAAAGATATAAATCCGAATCCATTAATCGATTAACAGAATTCATGTTCGTAAAAACGAAAACTATAAATGAAAAATAAAAATATTACTATAAGAAAACAAACTGTTAAAATATATCATAACCAATCTATTGCTACTTAACAGTAATTTTTCCTTTTGATTGAAAATATTCCCTAATACATAGTTTATATAACAAGATTTCCCTGCAGTTTACTTCTGGTTGAAGAAAGATACTGGTACAATTCTTCTGCAAGTAGAAATAGATTATGGCTCTAGACAGGATATATAAGGTGACATTCACGGATGATTCTTCAGCCGTGAATCACCTTATATACCGTTTAGAGCCTGAATAACTATTATGTTATGCTGCATAGCCTTTCGTTTCACCAAAAACAATATTTCAACGTCAGAAATGCAACCCGAAACACGGAAACGTTACCGATGTTGGTGGAACTATTACGTGTTTCACTGTGGCGTCACTTACAATGTAAACAAAAGTACGTTTTGTTTCAAGGTTTTTTTATGCATTATATGGAGAAAAACGATGTAATATCTAGACTTTCAATTCCGTATTTCTAGTCCGTCATTGATTTGCATGTTATCATTTATTGTTTTGTTATGATTAGTCTTCTTTGAATAAAATGAGTCATTGAAGCGGCATGGTCTCCGTCCTTTGTTTCAAGCAGTAATATTATGTAAACATACAGACAAAATCACAAAACATCACACAATAAAAATAAAAAAGTTAAGATGTAGGTAAGATCATGGTCTTTTTTGTCCAAAATCGTTAAAAACGAACTTTAAATTGGCAAGCGGTCTTCGCGGCATTAGCCTTCGGCTCATGGACTATAATTCATCATCCATGAATGTCACATTATATACCCTGTGTAGAGCCCGAGTACTGTCCACTAAACTTACTTATTTATTGTTTCTCAGCCAATGAAAATTAAATTATATTATAATGGTAGTTGAGCAAATTCTTAAAGTCAAAAGACTTCTTTACTGAAATACCGGGAACTGGCTTTACTCGAAAGAATTCCAATTTAGGTACAGTAACTGCGTACTGTATTTTTATACATATTTTTAACTGACAAATATAAGTCTACATTAACTGAATATGATAGAAATAAACTGTTTTGTTTTTTTTTAAATTTCTATTTCACTTTCAGATATATAGATGATGTGTTGTCATTCAATAACCTTCAGTTTAGTGAGTACTTACATCTGATATAACCCAAAGAGCTTGAGATTAAAAACAACTGACACAGCAAGATCTGCTTCATGCTTGAACCTTTTCCGGAGTATTGAGGAGGTGCTCTTACAGTCCAAAATTTAAGACAAAAGGTATAATATCAGTTTCCTATCGTCAATTTCCTGTTATTTAGTAGTAGTATCCCTGTTGCCCCAGCATATGGTGCCATTGTATCACAGTTGATACGTTACGCCAGAGCCTGTTCTAGTTAGGTGACTTTTTGGACAAGGGTGAACTGTTAACAGAAAAACTACCCAGACAGGGATATCAGACAAGAGCCTCACTTGATCATAAACTGGCCATTTTTCAGAACTTGAAAATAGTGCTAGTACTTCAGAAATGTTCCCTTTCATTTAACGTATTTCCAATAGGGTCCTATATCCTGTTGGTGGTCATCTTAGATTTTTGATCAGCTCAAAACGTAATGACACTTAGTCAGAATCTTGCAAGCATCATCCTTGATAAGTTTGTTTCAATAGGCCCAGTAGTTTCTGACTAGAAGACCTTAAAAACTTCAGCCAATCAGAGCCTAATGTGGCCTGCTGTTAGCATCTTGGATTTCCAATCGCCCCAAAAAGTAACAATACTTGGTCAAGACCTTCAAAAAACATTTCTGCACAGTTTGGTTCTATTTGGCTTATTCGTTTGCACAAGAATAAGATATTTTAATGCGATTTCCCTAGGATCCTATGTTACTTGTTTGACTCATTTGTTCCTAAGTATAAGATTTGTTAACATATTTCCTATGGGATCCTATGTTAGGCTATATACCTCGCTCGTGGCCATCTTTGATTTTTGATCGGCCCAAAAAAAACATAGTCAGGACCTTGCAAGGAGCAGCCATGACAATTTTTTTTTATCAGCCCAGTACTTTCTGACCGGAAGATCTTTGAAATTTCAGCCATCAGCCAAGTAGTTTTTGACCGGATGATCTTTGAAATTTCAGCTAATCAGAACCTATTTTGGCCTGTAGTAGACATTCTTGATTCCTAATCAACCCGAAAAGGAACAACACTTGGTCAGCACTTTTAAAACATGTCTGCCAAGTTTGTGTCCATTTGGCTCATTCGTTTCCAGGAATAACGTGTTTTAATGTATTTCCCATAGGATCCTATGTTAAACTCTGTTATCCGCTGGCGGGCATCTTTGATTTTCGATCGGCCAAAAAAGTAACAATACTTAGTCAAGACCTTGTAAGGATCAACCCTGACAAGATTTGTTCCAAATGATCTAGTAATTTATGACCAGAAGACCGTTGAAATTTTAGCCTCTCAATGCCTATTCTCAGCTGTGGCGGCCATCTTTGATTTTCAACTGCCCCGGAAAGTAACAACACTTGGTCAGTACCTTCAAAAGAATATTTCTGCCAAGTTTGGTTTTGTTGAGGTCATTTGTTCCTAAGAATAAGATTTGTTAACATATTTCCTATGGGATCCTATGTAAAAATATGTAATCCGGCTTGGAGTTTTGATCGATTCATAAAAAGTAACAACATTTTTTATTGTTTTTGCAAGGTCCTGACTATGGTACGGATTGGCCAAGCAGTTCTACGGGAAAAAATCTTAAACAATATTTCGTCATATTTTTTTGTATTTTCAGAAGCGACGGCTATTTTGGTTAGCCATCGAGGTCATCGGATACCGTTCGAATGAGGACCATTCAAGGATAATCACATTCACTCTTTGGTTTAAAATGTCCATGCAGTTTTAGAGGAGAAGATTTTCAAATGATTTTTTGTCATATTTTCTTTTTTCAGCAACAGCGGGTACATAGGGTCATCAGATACAATTTTGAAAGAGGGCCATCCAAGGATCATCCGTGTCATCCTTGGTTCATATTTAAAGAAGAAGATTTTTAAATGATTTTTGTCATATTATCTATTTTTAGTAAAAGCGACTATTATGGATAGCGACCAGGGTCATCGGATATAAATTTGAAAGGAGACTATCCAAGGACTATCCCTGCCAAGTTTTTTCCAAAGTGGCCCATTGGTTTCAGAGAGAAGATTGAAATGTGAAAAGCTAAGGACGGACGACGATGGACGACGGACGCCAACTGACTTTCAACTAGATGAGCTGAAAACTGGACTAGAATCGTTAATTCGTAAATTTTACGGTCGCCATCACGAGTTTATTGATTGTTTTCAAATTTCGGTGGCTCTGATGGGTGCAGACATGTTTTCTTGTCGTAGATCTAACCAGTAAGTCCCTGATCCACTGATTTGACTTAATACTGGAGGTGACTATTTGGATTGCACGATAACTATGATAGAATAATAGGAGATGTTTTCCCTGTCGACACACCTGATCTCACTCTCATTTAGAGAGTTCGTGTAATCCCTGATCTGCCTCGGATTCGTATTCTCTTCACTTGATTATTGGCTTCAGGATACTGTTGTTACTCTGCTACTATTTTATTAAATGTCTACTTTAAGTGATAGTTTTATGTCATTTTCAAGTTGTGCTAAATATAGCACCAATTTTTGTCTTTTTCATTTGATATCTACACAACGGACACTACAGGTTGGTCTCAAAATAAAAAAAGATTATATTATCGTGTAAAGTGCTTTATAAAAATCGGCAATAGCCCATAGTTAATTTCTAGTTCCAGAAGTAAATAAATGGGGTAGAGCGATATTCTCTTTCTTTCTTTATTAACGAGAAGGAATGAAATGCCTCTAGTTGTGCGATACGACTGTAACAAAATCAACAACTGTGTATTTTTGTGCTCATATACACGGAATCAGTTTGGACATAATAATTAGCTTAAGATACACTCATATGACCACAATATGTATAACTTATCAATAAATGCTTATATCATAAAAACTGACATCTGTGTTGTCTGAAACTAGAACTAGTAACCAAGGATGTTGGAAACGACAACTACCCCCCACTCGAGAGGCAATCCCACAAATAAGTCGTTTTCGAGTTACCGGAACACCATACTGTATTTATGACACTGTAAGTAAACTGTCACGCGATTTCTTTAGAATTTAGGGCATGACGTTCTGTTTACTAGTAAAGCGTACATAACCGAATAAGCTCCCACTGAATTCGTGCAGTGTTACAGCTTTAATAGCCTTTCTTTCATGATTGTGTTGATTCAATTTATAAATCATGTCATGTATATTCATGTAAATTAACGCCAACATCAGTATTTTTCTATCCGAAATGAACATGTTTACAGTTTGGTTGTCCGATTGAAACAGTAGAATTATTATTTTATGCAGGTATTCTAAAAAGCAAAAACACAACCTGTCCTTATTTAGCATTTTTCTTTTACTAAAATTACTTAATTCAGAACAGAAATACGATCGTAATATTTTTACAGACGTTTGAAATCTCGGAACCTATCAAAATCTTTGTGCCGGGAAATCGAATGCCCTAAAAATTGTCAAGAACGTCATAAAACATGTTACGATATCCCGTGAAGAAGATATCTCGGAAATGGCGTATTCCATTATCATCACCACCAAATCATATACCTAAAATGTTCTGGAGAGAAATTGTCAAATGCTAAGAAGACCTTTATAGCGCATTAGGACAAAGGGCTGTTGTCGTCCATAAACTTTTCAACATTTCAGTTTTCTCAGAAACCTCAAGAAATGGGTTTTCTCATTTCGTGCCGATCGGACGTTCAATATGGCCTCCACGGGGCAAATCAGTTTCTGATTGGTTGAAATTGAAAAAAAAGTCTAGTCTATCTGCAACAATAGGCCGATTGAAATTAATCTTTGCAGAAAAGATTGTGGACGTTCAATGCGACTGCCACAGAGTAAAATGCTTTTATGATTGGCTATTAAACTGAAAGTAAATAAAACTGATTTATGGATTGTCCTTTGCAAAGTTTGCTTATTTGTTTTTGCTCAGTGTACATTCAATACTGTCGCCACAGGGCAAAGCGGTTTTTGTTTGGCTAAAATTTTAAAAATCTTCTTTATGAAACAACTCGCCCGAATGAACTTGAACTTAAAGAGAATGATCTGTGACTGGTCCTTAAATACGTTCCCAACTTCGTGCCGAGGGACATTCAAAATAGACGTAAAATGCTATGCATCATCGTAAAATTGTCACATTTTTTATTTGAAGTACATAAAAATAATTCAACGTATCAAGTCACAGTGGCACAGCGCTACCAAAAATCTTAATAGTTATAGCTGAATCTAGAGAAAAGTGAGTGTTTGAAGGTGGCACGAATTATTTGCTTATTATCTTTTTTTCTTGTACAAATTTTAAGGTGTAAAGGAGGAGTCCATGAATGACGTATCCTCGCAAAACCATTTCATGTAGCTTTACATACCTAGTTCACGCAAATGCTGTATAATTGGTATCACGGTGTGTGGAATTTAAAAAACAATGAAAGACAACTTATAATTGTATTACTGATTATTTAATCTTAATTAATATTTTTGTATAGTACGTGATGAGTATTGAATAAAATGATAATACACTGCACGACAGCTATCTCGTGGTCACGACCTAGTGTCTCTTGGCCACTGGTTGATATGTTGTGGCCACGAGTACTATGTCGTGATCATGAGATAGCTATTTCCTGGCCATAACTTAGTATCTCGTGGCCACAACTTAGCTATCTCGTAGCCACGAATTAAAAAACACGATGCTTCAGTAGAAAGTCAAGTAGCCAAATAAAGAGGCAAATTATTTTCATGCAGAACAAAATGTCGTCTAAACGGGGATATTTGTGTTTTAACATGGTCCTTGTAAATTATGATAATACAGTCACAAATTTTCAATGTAATGAGAATCGTTACATTTTTATTTTGACACTGTTTCTGTGTAAGCTATCAGGTCACATATTTTTGGAATATTTTGACATTGTCCATGTAGACTGCCATTATACGATCACAGATATCCGAAATATTATTGTTTTTATTTCGATATTGTCCCCTGTAAGCTGTCGTTATATAGTCACATATTTCCTGAATATTATGCTTTCATTTTGACATGGTCCCTGTAAGCTGTCAGTATGTGGTCACATATTTCCGGAATACCGACCATGTGCTTAGCCTGGGTAAATAACGTTGGTCCACTTTGTCTCATCATCGCCGCATCTCTTTCCATTACCTAGAATTAAAATATTGATTTACCAAAAAGGCTAATTGAGCGAGATGTTTTCAAGAAATGATAAGAAAACCTTTATTAAACTTCCAGTTCTAGAGGAATCAGTCGAATTGTGGTTGCAATCAACTGTCTCATTAAAAACATTTGTAAAACAAAGAAGCTATATTAGTCTATTTTTCTATTTACATCAACCAAATTAAGAACCTGTGATGCCAAATGGTTTCTGGCAAACATATCTAAACAGAACACACTTTTGGCTCTGCCTACCATGTTGAATTTTCCATCGGAATGAAGTTTCAAGGACCATATATGCCAAATTTGGTTTCATCTGACCCATTGATTACGGAGATGAAAGTTTAAGACCTACTTCCCAAAAGTATTTGCCGAGTTTAGTTTCAACTGACAGTAAAGTTTTAGAAAAGAAAATTTTAATGTATCTTTCCCAAATGGTCCTCTTTTCAGCTGTGTCCCGCGGTGGCATTCATCCTGGATTTCTTATCGGCAGGGAAAACAAATGATTTGTACAGAACCATCCAAAGCATATTTTCGTGAAGTAATGGTTTAATTGACTCAGTAGTGTCTCAGAAAAGGATCTTTAAACCTATTCTTCCTAGCGTCAAATACTAAACATGTCTCGTAATGGGGACCATCTCGCATTCAAATCGGCACAAAAACACAAAATTCTTATAACACTATTTATCAAGTATCTACCAAAGAACGCTTGCGACCATCTTGGATCGCAGATCGGCATTAAAAAAATTGTAATTCTGTAAAAAGAAATATCTATCGATCATTCATGTGCAGTTTTGTTTTATTGTCGTTGTTGTTTCTGACAAAATCTTTAAACATATTTCCTGTAGTGTTCTATGTTAAACTTAGTCCCAAAGTGGCGGCTGCCTTGGATTACTAATCGACAGAAAAAGTATGAACTTTGTATAGGATTATGCTAGGAACATTTTTGCCAAGAAATAGTTTAAATTGACTCAGTGGTTTCAGAGAAGATCTTTAAACATATTTTTCAATGTTAAAACTATAACATGCCGTAATGACTATCTTGAATTTCAGATCAGCTTAAAATACACAAGATTTATAAAAGACCATTCATTGAATATGCATTAATAGTTACGGTTTGGCTAATTTTTTCCACTCCGTCCAGTGCTATCAGAGAAGGAGACTGAAATATAAAACCAACGACGAAGACGGACGCCAAGTGATATCAATAGCTCATTTAGATCCTTCAGACCAGGTGAGGTAAATCTGGATTATAGATGATTCTGACAAATAATAATGTCTGAGAAGACGGGCAGACAAGGGTGATCTAGAATAGCGACACTGTATAAATCGAGTGTATTAATGGCACGGCACAGTGTATGCGCCAAAACAGAAAACCGAACAGTAGAAAGGAGTTAATTTGATGGATGTTATATACCGACAGACTGTGGGCTTTTCAGTAAATTAATGCTTTTACTGATTATTTCTATTCTATTTATACTGAAATATTGTAGTGCAACTGACACGAACTGATTGCCATTTAACTGTCATGGAACAGAAGTTCCCACATAATACAAGATCCAAACAGAATAAATATCATAGGATTTTTGTTCCAAAGGAAGAAATATTATAATATTTATTCCAGACAGAATAAATGGTATAGAATATTTATTATAACATATGTTATGAGGAACAAATATACGTTCGCATAACCACTCTTAATCAATCTTTTTACCAAAATTTAATTCTATTGAGGTATAGTGTGCTCAGGTTCACCGAGTACTCCGGCTCCTCCAATAATAAAATTGCTGAAAGTGATATTTAAAACTCCATTCAATCTGACAAACTTCTCTGTTAAGTTGCTTTGAAATCGGCACCTCAGGGCGCTTAAGTATTTTTAGATCTAGAACTAGAACTACTTCTTATCGCAGTTATTTTCAGATCTGCATTTACAGCTATATTTATTTACTGCGTTATCTGAACCCGCAAATGCAATCTACTGCAATTGGAAATCTACCTCGCATAAATGCTCACTTACTTTTAGATCTGCTCCTACCGCTTCAGCAAGGTCTGTTTTATTAATCACAAGCAAATCGCTTTGAGTTATTCCTGGTCCTCCTTTTCGGGGTATCTTATCGCCACCAGCAACGTCGATTACGTAAATTATATAATCAGCTAATTCTCTGCTGAAATTTGCTGCTAAATTATCCCCACCTGATTCAATGATAACTACTTCCGGATTAAACTTTCTTGTGAGATCTCTTACTTCCTCCATATTCAAAGAGTAATCCTAAAACAGAATTGACGCAAGTTACCTTTTTCATATTCAGGTATTTCAATCATTCTGTATATAACATATTGCACAATTTTCTGTAAACAGAATTTTTTTTTATTTCTGAGAACTATTTTATAGTCAAAACACTTTTCCTGACGGATAACTCAACTATGACATGCTGTCACATATTTTTCAAGTTCAGTGTATATTTTTGAAGTCGGTAATTTTGAAGGAAAATTTCTGAACATAGTTTTGACTGGAAGTGCTTGCCTTAAGGTTACCAGGTTCATGAATTTCATATCACAATAATATTCTTAATACTGATACATTGTATATTAAAAATTCTAATGACAGTGGGTGCATATCCATATTTTGTTTCCAAAATGTAATTAAAGAGTTTGATGAAAGTGAAGCGGAATAAATAAAGCAAACAAATAAGAACAAAAATAAATAAATAAACTGACACAAAAAGAAAACAAAGACAAAAACAAAACACGAAAAAGAAGATACAAAAAAAAACCAAAAAAAAAAAAAAACCTGAAAAGTCACAATTCCAAAACAATAACACCTCTAGTTTTCTCACTTATCATTCCACTAACCTCTCTGATGGCAGCATGTGGACAACCACCAGTTTCCACTGATGTCATTCTTTCTTCTGGTAATGCTTTATTTCTTACTAAAAACTCCCAGTCCTCTCTGAAGTAATGTTTCAAAATAATTCAATACAAACATTGTTATTATGTACCCATTACAGGTGTTTATACTGCCTTATATGTAAAATTTTATTATATTCCTCTTCCATAGTAGGGTATACTTGTTTTGTTCTGTCTATCCGTTAGACTTTTTTAATGGAGTTTTCCTAGCAATAATAATCTACAAGTATTATCTAGAAGGACTATATAATGTGATGTTTTTTTCAGACTCGTATATTGTCTACATCCTGTTTATTTACTACATGTACTTTCTGTTAGAATATTTAATGGCAAAAAATTTCCATAACAGTTTTCTCAGCAGTTACAAATCACAGGTTCTTAGTATTTGTTACAAAGTATTATCCAGGTAGAGTTTATTGTGTGATTTATTTTCAGACCAGTAAGTTGCCTGCATTCTGTTTGTTCACTGTATGTATTTCTTGTTAGTGTGTATAAAACAGTGAAAAATTTCCGAGACAGCTTTCTCAGTAACATCGGTAGACAGTTGCTTCATATCTGGTACAAAGAATTATCTAAAACAAGTAAATGATGTGAAAAATTTTCAAAACCAATACGTTGTCTGGTTCCTGTTTATAATTATATGGTACAGTTCCTGTTAATATATTTATATGATATGAAATTTCTTTAACAGATTCTTGAAGAAGTCATTTGTAAATCGCATGTTCCTAATGTACAATACCAATAATTATCCAGGTAGAGTATATGGTGTCCTGTATTTTCATGCTTGTGAGATACATGCTTCCTCTTTGTTGACTATATGACTTATTGTACCTCATGTCCAAGTTTTACTTTAGTAAGTAATAAATGTCAATAACAGTTTCCTCAGCAACTACACAAAACAAGTATTTAATTCTTGATACAAAGTGTTATCTAGAATTCGATTTGAAAAAATTTTAGACCAATAAGTTAATATAAATTTTCAGCCAACTGTTTGAATAAGGGACTCGAATACTGCGATAACAACTTACACACGGTTTAAATCAGCTTTATATACATTGTGTGATGGTACAACTGCTTGTATCAGGTCGAGTCGTTTGAATGAGCTGTATCACTACGAGTAGCGCAGCATCTTTGTTTATGATTTGTTTATCTAACATTTTATACGGAGACAGAACATCTTGTATCACACACCTTGTATCATACAGTTTTTCTTCTGTATTTCAAAGGAAACCTTACATGAAGTTAGATAATGAATAATATTTTTGCAGCATTCGTCTAGGTTGGTGGTATTTTAGACTGGTTCTCTGTCCTTTATCTGTTTCTTTGTTTACAGATATAAGGACAGGTTGTCACAGCCATTTCGTCTTCATTGTACCCGGGACGTCTCGGATCTTTTCTCAATATAAGATCTTCTGGTTGTAAGTACACAAGTAACCCGTATGTGTTGTAATTCCAAAAAGATGGCTTCTCATAACCTGTCGTTATATTCACCGTACGAATACTAAGATATAACGACAGCGGACCAGTCTAGATGGTATTTGAGTTTTGAAACAATAACCCCCTTTTCATTTCTTCACTGCTGGTACTGTAAAAGAGCTTTCTTACCTGGTAAATATATCGTTAGTTACAACACATATGCTGTGTTTATCTCTTAAATGTTTACATATAGCGAGGACTGTAGCTGTTTTCCCCGACCCAACGGGCCCTCCTATGCCCACAGTGAAAGCTCTCTGAAATAGAAAATATATGCTGGCTGTATTTCATACAACGTAATCAAAGAAATATGCCAAATAACTTGGTTGGAAACGGCAACTACTTTCTCGTCACCATTGAATTAAGTGGTGTTTCTACTTTTCTCTGACACCGTAAACCAGAAATATAGAAGAAAATGATTGATTGCGAAGATTGTGGAATAAGGTTTTCACATTCACGGAAAATTCATTCAAAAGTCACGATTCAGGTTAATTAAGAGAGTCTGAGGATGTTCACGAAGAATAATTTCGATCGTTCACGGAGAAGGAAATAACTCGTGTTGAACAGCTTGAAACAAAATGACATCCAAATAGCCAAGAGTGACATTAACAAGTACAACCAATTTAAGGCCTTTTCTTTCGTACATTTTACAGTATTTGTAAAATTCACAGTGGTATCTAATATATGATCACAAGATACCAAATATGAAATTACACTGGACCATACCTCCACGTCCAGTTAAAACTGGAGGTCGTCTACTCAAATCCCAGTTCCATTACACCTCCTATTCAGATGGAAAAACCTAATAAAGAACCTCTTTCGCAGCATGGTCTTCAATAAATTACATGTGATCCAGTCCATTTCAATTTGTCTGCACCTCATGTTCAAGTACTACTCTGTCTTAATTTCATGCCCTGATTTGTGCACCATATAGGTATACAATCATGTCTATCAGTGGTTCTATATTTACATTTCATGCCAACGTAAATTGGGTACTAGTCCGATAAGATGTTCGACAACTAAAAACTTCACCAGATACAGGGTACGTCTGGGTTCTCATCGGGTTTATCGCCACTTTCAGCAATTTTTCAGCTATATCGTGAATACCAGACCTGCTCGGGGGAGGAAAGCGCGGACAGCTATCTAGCTGATCGGTGAAACTCCCGACCTTGATTGGTTGTCTGGAAAACTTAACATATGAAAGGAGCGAGTGGAACTCGAACCTACGGCAAAGGAGTTATGCTTATGGTCATGATTCAGCGACGTTAACTAATTCGGCTACTCAAGCCACTCATCAGATACAGATAGCGTCATAGTGATGATAATTTAATGTAATAAATGTCAACTTTACTGCAGTAGATGTACAGCACCAACCCTGAAAATATGGAAAGCCAAACAATATCTAAACATTTTTAAATACATAAACTAACGAACATCATTTTTGTTGTTCAGAAAACAACATAGTGTAATAATACTGACCTGTTTCCAGTCTGTTCGATACAGGGGTTTATCTCGCCCAGAAAACGTTCCTGGATTCTCCATTATTTCGTGCGTGTGTCCATGTTCATGTTGTCCGTCATGGTCATGACTGTGTGTGTGACCGTTCATACTGGCTTCTTTGAACGACCCAGCTAAAATGAAATTACAGTATCATTCAAGTGCATATCCAATGCATTGTTAACCATGCAATTTACATCAGCCATATACATTATCTGTGCTTGTCCTATTAAAGATGTTCTTAATTTTGAAATAATTTCAAACAAATTTCCTTTAAAAAAAAAGCTGAGATCTTTACAGAGTATGCACAGTATTCTGACCAGACCTTACTGCCATCTGTCGACTGGTATTTTTCGTAAATGCCTCCTCCCAAACATAATATTTCTGTTCATATTTTACCCTTGAAATAATCCATTGCATACTTCACCTCTTTAAACCTTGTAAAGCTTATTTTTTCAAGAAAGATACGTAAAGTGGCTTAGAAATAGTATGGAAAATGGTGATTATTTTTCAACTCTCTCTATAAATCTTCTATCCTTACAGATTACATTTGATTAGGATAATGTACAAACCTTTCAGGAAGCTGACACGATCGTTCTGTTCCATATTAAAATGCTGAATCTTAAAAGGAAAAGAACAAACTTCATTAACACTTTTAAAGATATTCCTCTGCTTAAGCAAATTCCAAATGCCAATTTATAAACACTGTACACTATACAAAATTATGTTAGGAAAGCTCCGTTTGAATTTGGAGGTGGGGAGGCTGATAGATATCTTACAAAAATAATACTGTAATAACAAATGA
>JAOXYI010073905.1:0-12459 GCA_028566495.1 Lithophaga antillarum | reverse complement strand
TTTATAGGAATTTACAATTTAATGCCTGTGTGTACGAGGGAGAAATATGGAGCGAATTACCATGGATTATAGGGTACTATTAACTTGTACTAATTTAGCCATGACATAAAATATTTACACCCAAGGCCATAAGTGTTCAGAATATTTTTTTCATATATATGTTATCATATCTGAAATTCAGTTTGAATTCGACGTAATCATCAGAAACATAGAATTTCTTTTATAATAACTCATTATATAACAAAGATAAAAACGACATGCTTTTCATAACAATTTTGAAATATGACCAAAACATATATAAGATGTGTTTTCGTATATTGTTTAAAACAGACAGCTGTTTGTCTCCTCTCCGATCTTACCAAACAATTGATATGACCAATCACTATACATTTTATTTGTATGAACATTCGAGAGTATGACATTTTCATTTGTACATAATACCTTAACCATCAGCTAACTCTGTCCAGTACTGATCTTTATTTAACTGTCAAAGAAATCAGTCTCAGTTTCGGAATAAATATAAATTGTTCACATATTCTTTACATAAATACAAATTCACCAGTTAATGTTATTTGTGTATCACATACTTTTCAACAACAGTGTAATGTCAGTCACTATCAGTTGACAGTCGAAATCTAAGTGATTATTGCTAGCTTTTTAAATGGCTTATTTACTAACTGCTTGGTTTTTTTTCAACAGAAGTTATTTCTTTATTTTGGATTTGTTTTATTGATCTTCATGTCATCGTTACTGCCAAGGAGGTATTTTTTGGTGAATAGCATATTAAGATGGTCGATCCTTGGAAGTTTTTTCACTTTTGTTGGAGGTGAGAAAGGCATTTTAAGACTTTAATAACAATTCTGACGATTCTTCAGCCGAATAAATAGTTTATATATAGCCTTGAAACCGAAGGGTATGTTTTAAAACTCTTTCTTGATGGCTTTAGAGTTTAAAACTACCCTTTGATGTCTTGGCTGTTCTGCGTTTTAGCTGTACTGAACTCACCATTTCCAATACATGTCGGTTTAATTTTAGGGTCATATACAACAAAGTCTGGACGTAATTTGCTGGCTCTCTTGCCCTTGAGCAACGGAATGAGACCACCAAGATATTCTAAGTAGAGTATATAGTGACCACCGGAACTTTCTTCTCCATGTCTAACCATGGTACAATATAACCTTTCTATTCCTGGTGGAGGGGTGCTGATAAACTCTCTTAGTTTAAATGGATCTGGAATGTAGCTCTGTTGAGAGAAAATAAAGAAAATATCTACTATAACATAAACAGGAATCTGCTAAATACAGAAATTGATATACTACAGCGCTGGAGGTCATGGACGACTGATTCAAACATAAAAGATAAAGTTAACAAAGTAATTCTTTTCTTATATAACCATTATTATTGAATTTCATAATTATTTTTGCCATTTGCGTTTTGTAATTATTTGATTTTAGACTAAACAGAAATGTTTATGCACAGTAAAAATTACTCAAAAACTGAGCTTAAAATCACCAGATTCTTTATTCTGTTTTGTTATTTCTTTTTCGTGAAAATCAAAGTCTACATCATTGTGTTACTTCGTCCGGTAATGTGATTTACTTTACCCATGAAATTGTGTTAAGTATCATTGTTCCATATAGTTTGATTATGATTATGATTAATACTATTATGTAACAGCATACATCAGCCATAATAACTGAATACACGGCAAACTGGAAGATAAGTGATGAGAATAATAATTAAATCAATGTGCTTAAGAAAATTTAGTTCCCGATCAGTGTAAAAATTAATTGGATTTTTGCTTTATTTTACCAATAGTTCGTTGAACACGTTACAGCATGAAGGCTCTTTATCAGATTCCTCTATAATAATTCATTTATTGATTATATCTTGTTTTGTTTAATGATTGAATTATTTATTCACAAAGAAATGTTTTTGTCGTTGTAATATTGCATAAACAGAGGTTATTCAGAATATGTGCTAATAATATACCATATGTACTTTTGACATGTCAGAAGGCCCAGAGAGACAAGTGATCATTTCAAAATTACACAGTTACAGGGATACAATAAAGTTTAACAAACATCTGCTCTTTTGTCTAAGCAAACTTTTTTCAATTAAATGCAACTCTAGAAACAATCAAAACAGGTTATTTTAGTGTGAAGTATTTATTATCTTATCAAACTTATTGATATGATTTATCATATAACCACCTGTTTCAGTAGTCAATTTTACCATCAATAGAAATATAGTATCCACATTTCAACAGATCATCAGTGGTGCTAGAAACCAAATGTTTGAAAATCCAAAGAATATCAAATACCGAAGGGCAAACCGTCAAAAAAAGGACAAAAGTAAAACAAGATAAGGATACCTTTGGAAAAGGGGGATAAACTTTAGTTTTAAAATAATTTAGCAATTTTATGACTCCAAATTTAACAGGGGCAGACACGTGATGCAAATAATATAACATTATGGACAGAAAGTAAGTCAAAAAACTGGAAAGTGGACATTGATTTGGTGAATGAAATTATGATGAGAAAACGACATGTAATACTTCAAGTAGATTTCCTGAGGTGTTTATTATCACAATACCTTAATCGTTGGCGAAAACAAATCTTGGACACCATGTCGAAGTCTTTGAGGCAGCGGTACAAGGTGTATGTTTTTCTCACTCCGAACACAATTCTGTATTGTTCTTTGGCACATGAACTGTAAAGGCGCTACTTGTTTTATAACCCATGCAACAAACAAGTTAAATCCTGAAGCTAGGAACAATCTCCGATCATTGTGACCCCAACACATGGCAGTCAATGGTTTACCCTGAAATATGTTTTATCGGTATATATATATTTGCTACAAAAGCAGATGTCACGAACTGATTTGTGAGTGTAAACATAGTGAGGTTACTGTTCAAACTAATGAGATTTATAATTTTGTGAATTTGAACTTGGATAACCACTAACATAGACGGAATGGGTTGGCTTATTAAAGTTAAACGTCACTAACAGAAATCTTTCTGTTATATCGTGAGTACCAGAGTTGGGTTGGGTTTGGTTGGGTTATGGATGGTTACCGTAACTTTCAGCAATCTTTCAGCTGTAGTGTGACCTTTAAGACTTAGTGGGGATGGAAACTGGTACAGATGTATCAAGCTGAACCATGAAACCAGCAGCCTTAGATGTCGGGGAAAGGTAACACATGAAGCGGCTCCAAAGGGACTAGAACTCCCAAAGCAGTGTCGAGAATCACATACGTTAATCAACTGGCCAACAAGGCCTCAAACATAGACAGAATCATGTTATAAAACAAATTTATTGGGTGAAAATACAGTACTGATTTTAATTTTAAATATAGAATCCATATATGAATTAGTAACAAACTATAGATATTCTAGCCCTCATTAGCTAATTATCCCCATCCCATCTCACCACCTCTTCACTTGAAGGAAAATTGCCGAAAACTGAAATGCCCTTTCATTAGCTTTCAACGGCTAAAGAATGTAATAAATGGTATTTTCATGCTACCTTTTGATTAAGTTCAACGGTCAAGGACATTGATGAATGCTCACTCTTTATAACGTATGAAGTCAAAATTAATGTAAGAGTTTTCACATATCAAGCTAGAAAACATGTAACGAATAACCTTTTTTGCCACTAACTGGGATCAAATGCAAAACATCATAAATATAAAAAGTGGTATACCACAATCTGTTCGAACTCACAAGTCCATTGACGATGACAAATCCAAATGTACAAACAGCTGGTATACATGAACTCCAGAATGGAGTGAGACAAGGTGAGTCGACAGGGTAAGCATCTCCTGTTATACATGCATCACCCGTCATGCAACCCCCAAATCATGTCCGCTAGCAAAGGTCACAACATGGTTCATAACATATTCGATAGTAAATACAAATGGACACGTATAGGATATACGATGTGGAAAATACATCCGTAGCAGACTGAGACAATGAAATATTATACCGATCCACTAACTCGTGATGGCGACCTTGGCGAAGTGAAGATTAAATCCAAGACCTTATTGTACATCTACAATGTAACCCATACAAACAAAGCATCACAAAAACAAAACCCGACTCTACACGCGTAAGTAAACATTCTAAACCAAAATAAAACATATTTGAAAATGTGGAAGTATTTCACGCCACCAGCTAAATTTGATATTTCGATTCTTTTTTGGCCGCTAAATGCCCCCTTCTGACCCTCAAGTTGAAATCCAAAATAGTATTGCAAATTTGCGATTGAGAAGCAACCATTGTAAACTAATTTAAAAACGTGGGAATACGGTGATTACTTTACACGATAAGATAACTTTTATATTTCGACCCTTTTTTCTGTAGATCTCCAAATGGATCCGACTCACAAGTCGAAATTCCAAAACCTTATTGCATTGCAGATAACAAACAACCATTCTATATCAAAATAAACAATAAATACTAAAATAAAAATGAGGTAAGAGTTTTGTCACAAGTTAGTTTTGATATTTTGACATTACTTAACCCCTTAGTGTACGCTCGACTCATAAACCGGTAATATGAAACCAAAACATTAAAAACAACAACAACAAAAAAAAAAACTACCACCAGTTTCCAAAAAATGTAAGAAGAATTAATGTCACAAAATGTGACGGACGGGACAATCGGTTTATCCACGAACGTTCAATCGAAAGTAAGGAATAAAATTTATCTTTTACATATATTCCTATCAATGCTCTTGCCATGTCTGATAAAAAAATTACGAAATATCTTCTATGCAAAATGTTCGTCTTATTTTGCCATGACATTTGCCCAGTCTTTATCCTTCCATTATCACGATGTAAATATGAACACAACTGCAAAGTAAAAAAGATGTTACGATAGGCTTTTGCGCAATTGTGGATATGTGTAAAATTTTAGTGCTTATTCGTTGCAGAGCTGGTTTACTTCATCATCATCAACAAAGATAATTTTCAAGTTAGAAAGAAGTGAAAAAAACTAAACCAAACTGACAAAAAAAAGTTAGATTTTACTTTTTGGAAAGTCATCGAAGTATATTGTGAAATTTAATTTCCTAGGACACGACAGAGTGCTATATCAAATTTTACACTTCAAATTCCAGTGTGTAATTTTGTAAGGAAACATTTTCCATGTCCTAGTTTTGTAAGACATGTCCTGCAGAATGGTAATTTATACAATTTGAAGATTTTCAAGCTCCAATATCTTATTAAAATCGAATTCTAACTTTAAATGTCATGTCTGTTAGTAATAAAACTTCAATTTAATGTCATACAACACCTACTGCTACAGACAAGGCTGGACTGCAAATTGCATCTGTACGTCAATATCTCATATTAAAATGGTTTAATTCCTCAAACGGAAAATTAAATTTTTCTTTTATGATACAATTAAGTTCTTTCCAATTTTAAATCAAATACTGTGGAGATTACATTTTCTAATCTCAGATTATTTTGTCTTCCTACATACTTGATGAAAACAGAACTTTTGTTAGGAGCTACATACATTTTTTAACATGAGTGAAAACAAAACTTGTTTTGCTTATATTTGTAAAATCTTTTGACGTGAAAAGAAGATTGTTTATTTCACGTCTTACATACTCTGATTGTTTCACTTTGATTTTTTAAAATGTGGTGAAAACAAAATTTGTACTGCTCATATGAAATCATCTTTAAATACCAAATTACATAACTGGCTGCAGATGACTGAACATCAAAATATAGTCTAGTTTCACGAACAATATAATTCTTTCATGAAATTACTTATAAACTAATTACCAAAATTGATGTTTTTATATGAGCTTTACTAATATGAATTATTTATCGTTTTATTTTCAGGGTACATATATTTGTGGATGTCTCTGATTTTGTTGAACAATTACGGAGATATTACAACATATTTGTATGAATATGGAATATTTTTAAATGATTTGAAGGGCCAATAAAAATGTTGATACCAGCTCTAAAAATTTATAATGTCCGTCAAACTACTTTTGTGGTAAAGTGGTACCAGGTATTTCGTTCATCAGACACATAAAATTCTAAGATATCGTTACGTAGATGAATAAAATAATGACTGTTTGAAATATTTATCAGAACAATTTTAGTGGAAATCCATCTTCATTTCTCCTATATTACTCATATCCAGTTCAAGTGTATTAAACTTATGATAAAACGGTATTCTTCACTTCAAACTTTACAGTAGGAATTATAAGGGCATAAAATACTTTGAATTAAATCATGAATTCCAGAATGAAAAATATGTCACAAGGTTTCCTGATGCATAGTAACATAACATGTTATTTATAGTAGCAAGGCATGACACACTCACTCTTCCGTAGCACTTGTCATCTTTCCGTTTATGGGATTTTGCGTGATGCCCTGTTTTTGATATTGATTTCTCCCCAGGGAAAGTCAGTAGTCAAATAGGTCCCCTGTAAATCCTTTTATTTATCTTTTCGACTAAGGTCTCATATTATAAGATTACTTTAATGGCAATAGCAGATATAAACTACATTTGTAATTCGATCTAAAGGTTTGTAAACAAAAAAGATTCCTGTAGTACTGACCTGAGATGGAAGTGAAGTCTGATGCAGTAGTGTGCCTTCTGAGCTGAAAAAATGGACTTCATTTTGGCACTGTAAGTTTGGAAGTCTTGTAAAACCACCTAACGCTAATACCTTTCCACAATTGGACCATTCCATCTTCAAACCTTTAAAAACATTGCAATTTCACATTTTTTGCAGTTATCTACAGCCTCTTAAAATTATTTTGTACGAATAAACACTGTTTGCAATAATAAATGCATCGGTTACGTTCAACATTATCAAATTAACGTGTATGGTATTTGCGTGCACTATTCAACTGTAACTGTAAACATATTTTATTTGCAAAATATATAAGCAAAAGGGATTGGACAAAAGTTATAACAACATTATCGAGGTCCTCTCCCAAATTCAACTCCTCTATTCAACTGTAAGATGTACTTTACTTACGTACGTATACGAGGAATGATGTGGTGTACCGTGTATGAGGAATCGTTCATCGTGAATAAAGAACATTTTATTGTGAATCTAACGGCTATTTTCAACATTTTGAAATGTGCAACAGTGAAAATATATCACGTTCTATGACTTAAAGAATTAAAATAATTCTATTAATTTTATGAAACATAGTACAAATATATCTGCTTAATTTACTTTATCATAATTTTGAAAATACGAGATAATTTATAAACAACTTAACTTTTAATAAATAACTACCGAAGATATTTAGCATACAGAGGACAATGTTTAATTTCATAATATTTCAGTTACGTCTTATTCTTAGGATAGAGTTCAAGATCACAATAAATTCTCTATGACTTATCTGTGTGACGTAAGAAAAGATATCTGATGATTTATTAAACATTCCTCTGCATTTGCAGTAATCGAATTTATCTAATTATTATTCTAAAAATATAATGTTCTATAACATAGAATGATGACGAGCCAGATTGACTCCATATCAATCTTTAATGAAAAAAATCATTATTTTAATCTTACTGTATTATGCACTTGTAACTGCAAAGATTTTTGTTCATAAAAATAGATTGAAATATTTTGCTTCATGAAATTTAAGTTATTTTAATTCTATTAAGACTTTCAACATTTAAAGTTGCTAGTGTAGATATCAAAACGTAAAATTAAACATCTGACAATATGGCAGATTACAATTATTTTGCAAACGTTATTATGACTTATTATATGTAAGATCTACGAGATATGACATTGGTGAAATAATAAGAAAAATCTCTCAAATTACTTATTTGAATATATTTTTGCCTTCTTATGTTGTAAGTGTGCAGCATGAAATGATGTATAATTAAATGGTGTCTGAATGGCTCAGTGGTAAATGTTTCAAAGTAAATGGTATCGGGTGTAATGATAATGGTGTGAATGGTTATGTTGAACGTTTCAATTGCTGTAAAACAACTTCACCAAAAAGTCCCATGCGCTCCTTTCACTTTGTTTATTTACATATGGCATTCTATACTAATAATCAAAATCAACGTCAAAACAACCTATAGAAGTGTAGTTGTGCTTCACAATATTTACTCAGAATGTACTTCAGAATGAGTACTTGTATTCAACTATAAAGAGAGGTCTAGGTGACCAAGTGGTTAAGGTTGCTGCCTCATGACCAAAACCCTAACACCTATCTCCTACGAGCCCCGTGTAACCTAATTCATGTTTTCAGGTTTCCAGACAACTACCCAAGGGTCGTGGGGTTTCACCGGTCAGCTAGATAGCTGTCCGGGATTTCCTCCCCATTCAGTCTGATAGTGACGACATAAGCTAAAAAATTGTTGAAAGTGATTATAAGCGCTAACAAACCAAGCCAACCCAACCCTCCACTATAAAGATAAACATTACAATTTCCTCTTAGTTACAAGAGACAATATTTAGTTATACAATACTAATATGCACACAATTCTAAAGCAACAAATAAAGCGATGAACAGTACAGCTGTGTTTTTATCATCAATTAGAATTCCATTGTCGTATTCAGGTTTTGTACATGCCGACTTCGCTGGAAGCCAAATTATCGAGGATATAGAAATTAAACGATTCAACGTTCAAAGTATGGGATCTGTAAGTGGGATATATGATGAGTAAAGGAATATACAAACTTAGTTAATGTTATGAAGTTGAAGGAAACTGTTTTCAATGCCCGATAAATGGACAATTAAATACAACTTATTAAGCTGATTAAGTATTGGAATGACTAGAAGGCTATGTAAAAAAAAATGTAATATCACAAAAAAAACCCCACAAACAAACAAAATTAATTTCATGAGCACCGTGTATTCACTAAATCATTTATCACCACTACTGCTCGAGGCCAAATGTTTGGAAGTTAAAAAGAAACCCAATTAGTGAAAAGCAGAAAAATACCCCAAAATTACAGCCAAAATCAGCTAAGGATATTACTGAAAGAGGGGGATAAATCCTAGTGGTAATACAATTTAACAATTTTAATGACTAGAAATGTTAAAGTATTGAAGTAATTTCATATCAGCACCGAAGTACTTCTACTAGGCTGATGACACACGAGCAGATGAACAGTCCACCACAGTAATGTATATTGATATAAAAACACATATCAGCAATGGCAAATTATAGTAATAGTATCCAGATTCATCTCAAGGGATCTAGGCTGTATTAGAATGCAGTTAAGGCATATCAACTCACTCTTTAGATGCAATTTTAGGAGAAATCGATGCACCGGGTAATAAACATAACTTCACTCCGAATGATATGTAGCATACGTGATCTTGCATATGAAGTAACCCTGTTAGTGCTGTATGTATGGCAGGAAGTACTAAGTTGTTCCCCTTCAAAAGCTTATTATTTCAAATTTTCCGAATATCTTTATTTAGTGACAAAATTTTCTTAGTACAAGCCGTCGTATTTTCACTATCCACGTAAACTTATGAAATGTTTTTCTTGTGTTTGCAAAGATAACCTGATGCAGAATACAACATTTTCAGGTATTTATACATTTTATTCACTCATTTAAATAATATGTCGTCAAAGAATATTGTAATATTTTGTACATAAAATAGTTAAAAATAAATAGATGACTTTGGGGATGTGTGCTGATTTTATTACTTCTTGCAATTCATAAACCACATTGGCAGTTTGCAGACGTCTCCTGTAGTGCTAAATAGCAAAATAATATACTTAAATGGGTAAGTTGTTTGTGGATACATAGCAATATGTTTACAAAGGTGTGCCGGAAAGACAACATAGTTAACAAACATGTTAAAGATATTTATTAATCGATGACTGATTGGATGGAGTTTAACGCTACTTTCAGCAATATTTCTGCTGTATCGTGGCGATCGCTTTTAAATGTGGTAGAAGCCTGTTCAGGTATACATACATAGACATGACCAACAACCTAGGCTACTAAAAGTATCCAACTGAAATGGGAACAAAAATCATATGGAATGAAAACTAAAATAACAACATGGTTAACAATTATGTTACAGATGTCAAGGAAAAGATCATCTAGACTAAGCACATAACGATGCAATTAACAAACCTGTCAGAAGAGTCTGAATGATTTGCGGACAAGGATCATCCGGACTGGACATGAGGTAAACAGCTCCGTACCTAAAACATACTGCCAGCGTGTGGGATTCCTCTGTAAGATAAAGCAGTAAGTTAAATATTTTACGTGTGGACTCATTGTCACAATGGTAGAGGTAAGCAAAAGAATAATCTCATTTTCCTGCACTTCCCTTTCAAACAATAATTAAATATCAAATAAAACTCTTGTCGAACAAAAATCGACTGATATTGTCTTGCATTTATATAGAAATTTTATACAAACTTCCACTTTCCATGCATGGTAATACAACAAACACTGCTTTTTCATGTTTGACCTGCTTCTTTATAATTAAGACATTTATGAGGCTTTTTTTTACTTTAATCAATTTTTCTTCACTTTCATGTGCGTAATCGTTGTTTTCTGCTTTCACTTTCAGTCGATTAATTGCCGATTCTGTTTTCACGTCTAGGTGACTAAGCATGGTTTTTAACTGTTCAAAGCTTGCATGATAACAGCATCAATGAAAATGCCTTAATTCCATTAAATACTGCTATTAACTTTCAGGTTAAATCATTCTCGGAACGAATCAGAGATCAAAGAGTCATTTTTTTTCAATATTCAGGCTATATTTGAAATCTCCAGAAAAATTGTATTCACAAATACTGTAACCCATTTTATATGCATTTTCATTGTAGAAAGTCATGATCAGAAGCTTTAGAATGGTGATGCCACTGTTAAAGAACTCATATCCAGACACTTTATGATTTCATATTTTTGCTTTTTAACATCCGAATTTATTTGAATTTTCAAATATTTGGTTTCAAACACCATTGTTGCAACGTAATAGGTTGAAATGCACATATGGTGCATCAAAGTAACTTTGTTTACTTCTGATGCTGTTATTGATCAACACAATGACTCCAGCAAAAATCATAATTAAGTCTTACAATCTCAACTGAAGGATTAAATCAGTATGAGTTTGATACTGAGTTCTCCAAAAGTGGATACTATTTCTACATTGCATCTTTAGTGTAAGTGCATAATATATTATTATTAATTAGTTTGTATCATAAATAATTTTATTTCATAGCAATTTTACCTGTTTCGATGATATCCCCATAAACAATAGGAGGTTTTCGAGACAGCAAAAATCTCTATATTGTACAAATCATCTAATAATAAGATAATGTATATGTGAGATTATTCTTCGTAAAACATACATGAAAAGTTGATATATTGAAAAAGCAAGGTCACTGATCAGACTTTTGGGATAATCAGCTGAAGAGGATAAATTTGCCTACAGTACACAACTATTACCTTTGGAAGAGAAGGAATGTCTGCTGGACGATGTGTTTCCGTCTGTCTCGTCCATATTAAATTTTTCAGAAGACCATGCCATGGAAATTATTTCCATACCGGACTGTACTGATATCTGAGTTAACATGACGCCCGCCGAACTCATCAGGATAATCTGACCATCGGTGGTTCCAAACATTACCTGTTAAAAACAAAAATTTAATTGTCTTTGAAGTTAAAAAGCGACATAGACATAAATTTGATTATTGCTCGTCATCGTAATCCCAAGCACTATGCAACACTCATACTACTTTAATCAGCTTCAAAAAGAGTCCCCAGGATTTGTTTTACATGTAAAATATGATATGCATACCCTAGGGATCTCGACTTGTCCTTTATTCTCTTTCTGTGTTGTTTAATAATGAGTTTTATTCTTAAAATCTTTTGTTCCTCCTATTTTCTTCTTATTATACCCCAACGCGAAGCGGGAGTTATTTAGCGATCATGTGATCAAGTCTTCCCTCTGTCTGTCTGTCTGTCCGTAGCTTTTTTTATCCACTATTTCTCCTTAACCGCTTTATGGAATTTCACAAAAAATAATACATTATGTATGAGGTATATTTGTGCACCTTTCCTCCCAAGTAAGTCTGGTAGTCACGATATAGCTGAAAATTCTGAAAGTAAAAATAAATCCCAACAATCCAACCAAATTAATGCCACAATTCGAAAATTTTATGATTCCCATCGCGAATAAACCTTTTCAAGGTTGTGGACAAATCCAAGATGGCACCGGAAGAGGAGAAACGTCATAGTCCAAGTTCACTGTGACGTCAAAGTTGCCCAGGACGTTCGTTATGGCAATTTGGACGTCACAGTAAACTTTGCCTATGACGTTTCGCCTGGGGGCAAATACAAAACTAACCTTGAAAAGGCTTATTGACTGGTGATTATGGCGTGTCACAAATGATTACGAACATGTTCCCAGTATCGTAGTCATTACCTGTTCTCCTTACTTGATTTGTGATTTGTTTCTTGCTTTATAGACTGGGCA
>JAOXYI010073796.1:0-12459 GCA_028566495.1 Lithophaga antillarum | reverse complement strand
CTGCGGCCATCATCTTGGAATTCAATCAGCTCGAAAAACACAAAGGTAAAGGACAATCCAGTGATCATTTAAGTAAAGTTTGGGTTAAAATAATTTAGTGCTTTTTTTAGACGAACATTTCTAAAAAAAATTTCCCACAGTCTCCTATGTTAAACTATGTTCTATTGTTGCGGCCGCCTTGGACTTTCAATTTACATCAGAAACGCATATTTGGTAAAGGACAATGCAATGATCATTCATGTAAAGTTTGGGTTCAATCAGTTCAATGTCTTTGAAATTTCAGCCAATAAAACCATATAATTGGCCTTGGTGGCCACGTTGAATTGAAGATAGAAACGATTAAGATAAACTCTGTAGAGAACCATCAAAGGAATAATCCTGCTTAGTTTACTTCCAATCTGTCCAGTAGTTTAAGAGAAGAAAATCAAAATATGAAAAACAGACGGACGACCACGGACGTCAAGTAATGGCAATAGTTCAGACGGTCCTTTGCACCAGGTGAGCGAAAAAAGGCTGTCGATGGTCATGCAAAATTTATATTAAAGCATGTGGCTCTCTGCAATTGTTATCCAGCCGTGTAACGTGAATCTGTCATTGATTAAAAACTATCAGAGTGTTTCGTTTATATTTTCAACTTACAACAGTTATCACTTTTAGCCATTTTTATTTTACAAGAAAAGACATACATTATATTTTAATTGTTAAATATACTCATTAGAAAGGCCTATCAATACACAACTAAATGGCCATGATATTTTAAGACATTCGTTTTGATTTGTATTATTTTAAGGAAAACTTTCTCTTAAAGTTTCGTTTTCTAAGTGGCCATCCTGAATGTGGCAGCCATTATGGCCTAATTATTCATGCTATAGAATAATAACTTGTTAAATTAATTTTTCTCTTGTATTATCCAGAATTTTGTTGCTTTACATTAAAGTTATACCACATTTTGCACTTAACAGTCACTTTATTGGTAATCAAGATGTCAAATGGCGGCCATGCTGGATTTTGCGGCCATATAGGATTAATTTTATGTAGCTCCATATCTGAAATTATTTGTAACATCAACATCTATGATAATGCAAAGTTTCATGCTTTTACCTAAAACAATTTTTCTCTTTTATGCTGGATTATTATTCTGGGATACCCTTAAGGTCAGAAAGACTTAATTAGGTTCAGCATTCTTGGCATTTCGTATTCTTCGTTACACGTTCTTAGAAGTTGTTTATGCTTCCTTTCTCGAACTGTTCTTCCAATTCAACATGATAACTGATTTTCGTTTCGCGTGATTCGACTTTGAACAACATTATTAGCTGTTCACCACGTTTGGGGAAAATTCAGACGTTCGTTCGTTCTGGTAACCTGCTCCTGAGTCCTTTACCTTGATCGTGTACTTTGAGCTTATATGGGGGACATTTTCAAAATCTTTTCCGTCTTTGCATCTAGTTACACGTAAGGCTAGTTCTTCCTCATTTTTAAGATCCCCCTTATGATAGCTCTTAATTTATCTTAGCCCATGGATATATCATTAGGAATCTGATGATTAGTACAACTTTGACACTTGAATGCAAATCATTTGGATCAATAATCAGAACAACTAGTCGTTATATCACATTGAAAAGGCATATTACTTATCCAGTCATTGGACAACAGTAACAATGTCCTTAGGCAACTTAATGATACGTAAGCACAGATTTCGATTACTTCTTTAGATAAATTTAATGATAGTTTTATCATAATTCTGAAATTTTACCATGGCAAATATTATATATTACTCAGATAGTTCCTGAATACAAATTCTTGTTGATCAGTAAACCCAAACTTTAAGTTTGTATCTCTAGATTAAGCACTAAATGAATATACTAATCTTGTCAATATTATTTCCTACCATTGTTTACAGCGTTTACTTGAATGAAAGACTGTTCTAATTAAGTATATGACAATTTCAAAATTATCCACCGATGCTATGTAAACCTAATAAAGAGATTTTGAGTTTCTGTAAACGAAATATAAGGAACAATATAATGAATAGAAATCAAAATTAATTAATTTCGATAGCTTTCTTATTTATCTTTATAATTACAATGACTTTTTTACAACGTTGATTGTAAATGTGTAAATAATTGCTAGGTTTGGAATTAATTAATTACTATTTTTCGTAGAATATTTCAAAATCAAAAATGCACGCTTGAAGTAGCTTTTATCATATATCTTTAGATCGTGTTAAGCCTATTTCTCCATGTTGTCGACCATTTGTTATCACCATGTTTGCTTGAATTTGGTCATTGCTGTATTGTTTTAAAACAATTACAGGATATCCAAACAAAGATTGTTCTTGTAGCAGAATTACCTATTCTTATGCGAATCCACTATTGTTGAAATTTTATATGTATCATTAAAGCATTTAAATCTTGACTAAAAAAAGAACAATGATTTGGGATCTTAGTAATTTCATTTCAGGACAATGCCCTGGATTATATATAGATGATAGACATTCTCTTGGTTTAAAAACATCGTTAATATTGACATATCGGTAAAGAATACCATTAAATGAAGGTCTTGGTGTCATCATCATTACTTGTTGACTGTTTATAAAATTCTACAGGAAAAAAGTAAATTCAAACACCAATCTACTGTTGTTGCAGAATGGATTAGACAATTAAGAATAATTGAATTTTTCAACATCATTTGGCATTTTGAAAGCCAAAAATAGCAATCGACATAAAATAATTATTACAGTATTAACATCAGTGATGATTAACGAGATATAATTATTATTATCTGTTATTTATCTAAAAAGTATGTTGAAATAAGATTAAAAATTTTTCCGTAATAGTAGAATAAAATACGACTACTTTTACATAAGATCGTTAAGCTAACCCTTTTTGGATTAATCATACTGAAAACATCAACATAATCAGAACTGAGCAACAACTGGTATTTGGTCTGTTGTGTCAAATCGAAATTTCTCCCAACCTGAACTTTTTTATTTCTGAAACAGGAAACGGGAAAATTGTGCGAAAAACGAAAACTTGTCGAAAGAGAAGAAGGTTGAAAATTAAAATGATGTATAGGAAAAATTAAGTCTACTCAGGAATTGATATTTAAGTCTAAAAAATAGTTATATTCCTAGGGGTTAAAGGTCGAAAACAACATTTTTATTCCCCCTTTTTCTGAAAAAATAATACACATTGAAGAATTTGAAATAAAAAGACAAGAAACAAAACTTTTTAAGCAGTCTTAATCAATGTCATGATATTGAAAGTTTTATAAGTTTGTAAATATTTGCAATTATTGTTTTTTAATTTTCTTTCTTTTATCATTCTTGCAAATGTTTTTCCTTCACCTACCTTTCCCACAACTCAACATCAAGACTTACGAAAGTTAATTGATTAAACCAAATGCATATTTAATGCATCAACGTTGACATTTGTCTAGTCTCCAGAATCATCTAATTCACTGAAGCATGCAAAACATTCGATTTTGTATTTCAAAGAAGCTAAAATTCATTTCGTTATATCAGTTTTCTTTAGAAAATGCAAATCTCCGTGAGCGCAAAAGAGTCAATGTAGCCAAAAATTAAATTTTACCAAACTCACAAGTGAAGACGTTAACTTATTTTACTTGTAATTGCATTGAAATAAGCTGGAATATCTTGATAAATCAATTTCAATAAATAAGAGTAAAATGTTATTTTACATTTGCAAGAAGAATCAAATTTTTAAATCAAATTTAGACTTATCTTTAAAAATCAACGAGAAATCGTCTGTATTTTTTACATTTATTTTTCAGGTTTAATTGATGGCCATTTTGTCGACTGAAAATTATCATATCCTCCTTATGAACTAATTGTAGGTTGCTACTCATCTTACATTTTCTCAATTCATTTGTTTGAAATATAAGTACAGAATAATGTTGTGCCACCTGATACAGGTATGAAATACTGGTAACCACATATCTGATAGTTGATAATACAGAAATACTTATGGTTCGCATATACTTTCTTTGATTGCAACTATGAATGAAAGTACCGTGGTGCTTATAATGTTCAGATTTGCTTGTTTTGCTTTCAATGTTGTTTATTTGAAAATCATATTAGAATTCAAGTCGTCTGTTGCCAGAACAATCTAAATTAACATACTGTATTAATTTGATAATTAAGTTATCTCCCGTTGTCCATTATCCAATCAAAAACCATTATCTTCAAAGGCGAAAAACATTCTTCTACATATGAATATAATCCAACAGAAACTTGCTAACCGTGACTGACAGCAATTTAATCGGTAAGATCTTGTTTAACAGTAAAAGTATGGGAAGAAAATCTAGAAATCTGTGGCAGTATCTGTGTCAAATGGTGAAGCTGAAAATAGCAGATATTGGAACTACTTTTCATACCCAAATCTAGAGTGCTTGCATAGATTTTAGCAAATCTGAACAAAAATGAACCTTAATAATGTCAATAGGACATAAAAAATTTGTTGCAAGAATCTGTCTATGTTTTTTCCTATATGATATTCCTGTTGATATATAATTCTAAGTGTTAGAAAATCACCTATTTCTATTGCCAGTGAAAGTTATGCAGAACATATATTATGTACTAACTAACTAACTTCAGTTAGACTTTGAAACGTGTCCTTACGTAAAATACTAAGAAATCCCTATGCCTGATTAAGTTTGTTTACTTTTTTACCTTTTCCACCTGTAGCACAAATAAAAGAATGAACAATGTGTTTTATACACTAATTTCTGCGGATATTATTGTGTCATGAATGCACATGTTCTCAGTCACGACTGTTGTAGGACGTCTTCCAGCTTGTTTTTTAACTAGTGTCGTCTTGTTATGTTCTGACATTTTGATATTCTACGTCGATTCATAATCTTTTTTCACGGAACGATATCAAAGATTGGAGGAAATCAGAATGTTGGAAAACAACAACCTGGATGGATAATTATAATAAAAGTTCATCTCTTGTGTATATTTTCAATTGTCTAGATCATATAAATGTGCAGACATTACAGCGAATATCGCAATAAATCAATATTCTATCTACTTACGTGGGATGTTTTCATGTTACCGATTTCGTAATGAGTTTTTGTGTAAATAAAAAAAATATGTATTTCGAAAACAATTATTACAAAGTAAACAAAATCTGTTAAGATGATATGTCTGATTTCGTCTGTGAATTGATTACTTCAGGTCTGTGCAAACAACTGCACAGTGTATTTGTTTTCCAGCATCTAAACAACAAGCTATAGACATATTTTATATTTTCGCATTTATTTCAAGACTTACCATTTTTAAACCGGGTCACAGAATCGTAACCAAAAAAAAAAGGAAGCAAATGGCAGTCCCTTTCTCGGCCCAAATGCACTGCTGATGTAATGTTGAAAATTGTTGTGGCTTTGATATTCATTAAGATAATATGTAAACATAATTAGAGACGAATTCAAATTCTAAATAGCTTTCTGTGGAGCATTTCCATTTTTTGCATTACAAAAATTCGAACCTGCTTTAAACGCGGGCTTTTTGTGCCAAATTTACAACTTTCATTCTTGTCAGATAGTTAATTACCCCAAACGAGGAAAACTACCGTCACAGCAAAGTGTTTATTGAAATTCTCCCAGAACGACAGTTGCAAGTCTACTTACACTCTGACTACAAATTTTAAAGAAAACAATGTGGATACTCCTATATGTTAACATTTTACTTTAGGAATTTTAAAAGGTGATCTGGATCTTTTCCCATTTAATCCCTCATCAATATTTTTGTCATTTGCCTGCAAGAATTCTCTGTGAATGTCTTGTTAGCTATACAGTTTCTCAAATAATGATGTGAAAATACCTTACACATCTCTCTTTTTTACATCTTTTAGTTCCCCTATAGTCATCCGGCATTATGTGTGTTTGCTTTAATTGTGATGACGACTAATGTTCCCTGAGACATTTTCATCTGCGAAAGGGTGTAATAGGTAACGATGAGAAAATGTCAGCCATAAATGGCAACTTCAACGCAAAGGCAAAAGCTCCCACACTCGGCAAAGTGTTCCGAAGAAAATACGGAGCGGAAATGAAATCTGCTCCAAATATTGCAATAAATGGGTCCTCCAATACTATGGACTTGAAATTCCGCATATGGCAATATTAGGAGAATGGTAATCGAGTACTAGAGGCCTAGGCGTCAATGCAATAAATAATTTTTTAGAAACTTACTAGAGGCCTAGGCGTCAATGCAATATATAATTTTTTAGAAACTGGATCCAGGTCTCTGTCAGTGACGTCCTTTGGGTATCCTCTTTTCAGGAAGAATGAAGACATTTTTGTTACACTGTATTTTTAATTTTCGTCATCGATGCATTGACGTCGCAGTCTCAGGAACTTGGATTTTGGTACGGGGTCCTTGCAAATAGAAAAGGAAAATTACCAAAGTCAGTAGTAAAAAAATATACATCCAGAGGACCAGGCTAGTCTACCACCAACAAAGAATCAAATATAGACGTGGAAGCAAATACAGACACAACATCGAAAATCAAAGCCGGGACAATACAACTCCATAAAACCGGGAGGGGACATCACATGCTCCGAAAGGGTAGGTATATTCTGCTCTACACGTAGTACCCGTCGTATTGCCCAGTGTATAAAGCATGCAACAAGTCGTAAATCAGGTAAGGAGAAGGGGTAATGATTTAGGATGACAAAATAGGAGTGCGTGTCTGTGAGTTTGTATAAAATGGGAGTTTCGATGCAGTCGTTAGAACCCTTAAAAGAAGTATCCAAAAAAGGACGAGCCCAACTCACTGACTGTAAAAGTAAATTTTGTTGTCGGGTGGTAGGATGAAATGAAGTTGATGAAAGATTGAAGTTCGTGATCAATGTTACTGGATATACCAAACACATCCTCAATACATCTTTTGTAAAGATCAGGAACAGGACCATTGAAATAGGAAAACATTCTTTGTTCAATGTAACGTTACGATACCAAATTTCAGCGTATTTTTCAGTGATTTGTTTTAATCATTTCTATTCCGTGGAATAATTTGCACTAAGAACTTCAAGAATTAAAAGATGACTTTAAAAGACATATTTTCATGGATTACAAGGAATACGATATTGTTACATTATCATGAGAAGGCTAAGTTGAGACGACATAAAATACGTCTAACGGTACCCAAATTCGGCACTTCAAACTTTCAGGTGCAAATAAAAGAAGACGTCTGTAAACAACACAGAAAGGTCAATATTATGAAATTGAACTCGTTCTTTCTTCACTCTCATGAATAAACAGTTTTACAAATATGGCAACCAATGTTGCCAGTGATGTTCAACGTGATGCTGCATTTCGCTCTTCATTCACTGTATCATGGCGTCGTACGTAATATTTATATACGTGACAACGTTACCATAAAAGTATATAAATTCCAGATTTCTAATATTTTTTGAAAAAAAAAGAGAGAGATGAATTTGCGGTGCTGTTCATATACCTTATAACATCAAAAAATGATTGCAAGGATGAATTTTGTATCTGGTCTTGTCGCAAGCTGAGCCATTTTAAACTGGGACTAATATATCAGATATATTAGTCCCAGTTTTAAACAATAATTATTTCAGTTACAGCGACTTTGAAACCAGAAATAGATCCGTAAGGAAATATTAGTAAAAAATTTGACTGTTTTTCATTATTGACATGTTTTAGAGATTTATTTGGTCCCCTTTTATATCCAAGATTTTGTCCAATATTTAAAAGTTTATTGTACTTGTTATATTTGCCGAAATTGGTACCCTGCTGAATTTGGATACTATTGTGTTAGGATCAGAGACATATAATACCGTATTATATGTCTCTGATAGGATCAAAGACCTTATACATACGTTCCTTGATCTGATTTACTCGTCCCAGTGAAATGTGTGACCGGAACAAACAAATTTAAACAGTAACTTCACACAAAACTATTTTATTTGAAAGTTTCCTATTTTAAGCATTTTAATGTATGGAATTTAAGTTTTTTTCTATAAAATGTATTTTAATCATAAAAATATGTTTTGTAAATGCCGACACAGGAAATGTTATAATCACATCCAAAGAATCATTACGGTAGGCAATATACATAATAGCGCAGGTAATTTACATTTAAAGCAGCATCATGTAATTAAATCACTTATGATTATACAATTAAAATTTATCTTCAGAAAGATAGTAACAAAGAAACAGCGTCTTTCTTCTGTAGTACATTTGAATGAATATGACAGACTGACTTGTATAGTGATCGCCGTACATTATTGTTTTTGTAGTATAAGGGTATACTTCTTCATTAAGTTGTCTAAAAGGGACTTTGATGAAATAAGCTTTTCACAAGAACTACTCTTTCATTTCTGAGTCAAGGAATTTCATTTTTACATAGTAATGTTCCTTACCATCATCTGTAGATGAGCATGGAGGTCTGGAATTTTTATTCTTGGGTTTGGGCCTATTAAGGGGTCGAAAAAGGCACTTCTTGAAATAAGCTTGTCATGAGAACTCCTCATTCATTTTTGAGTTCTATACAGTAATGTTCCTTTCCACCTGTAGATGTGCTATGATATCTCAATTTTTTGGGTTTTTTTTTTGGTTTTTGTTTTTTTGTTTTTGTTTTGTTTTTTTGTTTATAGGCATGAGGTCCATTAAGGGGTGAGAAGGGATTTTGTTGAAGTAAGCTTTTCACTGGATCTCAACTTCAACATGCAGATGTGCAGTAAGGTTTCCAAATTTCCATTTAAGGGTCAATGTAGGTTGAGAAAAGGTGGGAGACGCGAGCAGCCAATAGTAGTTAATTCTGGCAGTGCATTGTTGTTACTCTACATCTCCAGGAAAAGCCATTTGATTTCATAATTCGCTCCACCCAAAAAGTAAATATATCGTATACCAAAGATTTTTTTCTTCTATTCATTTTTTGCTATTTAACATTCATTTTATACCACTGTCTAAACTTTCTGCACTAATTTGATTTAATATACTCACTGATTATTTTTCAGTATTTTCACAAACACATAGTGAAAACTTAACAAAATCGGTATTTTTGCATACATACGATCAGTCTCATTAACGTGTGTACAGAAACTAAAAATAATTCAGTTGTTTATTTAGATTTTCAACCAAACTAACCTCAAAGTTCTGTCTTTCGCCATATACAGATATAGAAGTTTAAATATTCCTAAAATACTAAGATCTTTTTATCTGAATTACCTAATACTTACCTAGATTTTAATTTTCTCAAACATAATTTTCACTCCAAACGTAACATTTGTAATCCCTGTAGACGTTGATGAAGAATATGAAGTATAAGTCAAGTATTATTTAAAATAATATAAGTTGATAACACTAACTAATAAAAGGAGTGGGTTCGATAAGGCCCTTATTTTGGTCCCCTTGTCAAATACATGCCATTATGACGTCACAAAGTAGCGTTTGTTATCATTTCTTAAAGAAATCCTTATGAAAAGACACAATTTTAGTTGTTTTTTCGATTCAGAAATACCGAGCGCATGCTTCGACAAATTAGATATTTTAACAGAAGTAGTATCTTTACAAAAAACACCACTGGTTTGAATATTTATTTTGTCGACGGTTGAGCTTTATATTTCCTGAACACAAATGTGTGCTAAAAATGTCAGTTTCTGTCAAATTTGACTGAAATTTCCCTTTTAGACTCAATTTGGTAATAAATTTCCCACGGTTTATGCAAGATGAACTAAAAAAATGTTCTATTAAAAGTTTCCACGTATTCATGGGGCAAATTGAAATGAATTTCATATTGGTTGGAAATACTTTATTTTGCGGGCCAAATAAGACCCTTACGGCACCTACTCTTTTGAGATTTGTTACAGACATGAATGTAATGAAAATGTCAAACAAAGCCAATGCTTTAAATCATTTTAGTATCCCCATTGAAAGTATGATGATCTAATGATTGCAGTAAATTATTGCAATTGGTAAATATTTGCATTGTATACGAAGGATAATTTACATATTGCCAGTAATCTGATCCTTTTGATAGGATTAACTCCATTGTCAGTCCTGTTTTCAGCTACATCGTAGTGACCACATTTATAAGATGATTGATTAAATTGTGTCAATAATTATATTTACAAAAGATTAAGTTCAAAAGATATACTGATTTTTATCATGTTATTTACGTTATGCAGGTGAAAATTCTCAGATATGATCCAGTTTTTATTACAGTTTTTAAACTTTCGGTCAACAGAATACCAGATGTCTTTATAATTATATTGTTGTTTATTGCGTGATGTTTCGGTCTGGTTTACAAATTGAGCTTCTGTGACCTAACCAGTTTATTACTATATGAAAATAAACTAACTACATTTCTAATTTGTCGATACTTCTAAAGATATTGTTTTCTAAACTTTTAACAGAAAAACGGAATGTGTTCATCGGAATACACATGTCACCTGTGTCCCTACTGTCGCTTTATACAAAAAAAGGAGCGCAAGTTATAAAAATTAAACTGTATAAAACAAAATAAGAGCTCTCACCTCTATTGTGTAATACAGAATTCCTTCTCTTAAATACTTTGAAAGGTATAGGAGAAGTTGCGGATAAGGCACATACGACACAAGACGCCGTACAAAGTGATTTCTATGTGTCATGCTGTTATTCAGGCGGCACAAAAAGGAGAGAAAACGTGCTATAAACAAGAGGCTCACCTGGTTTCCTAGCGGCTTCAGATTTGTATTTGATTTGACTCGCTGGTTCTAGAAAAAGATTCCAATATTTTCTATTTTTACTAATGACTGCAATCTTGGATGTCAGATTGGATTTTCGTCTGGCAGGGGACCAACTAAAGGACCGTTCCATCAAAATTTAATTCAGTTTAGTGAAGTAGCTTTAGAAGTGTTAATTTTTATTTGGATTTTAGTCAAAATATATGCTAAACTTGCATATTCGGCAAAAATTGGCAACATGGAAAATGTTTCATAAAAACACATAATACATGTTGAACAACACTTTACCATGCATCTACAGTTCAAATTGTGCACATACAAAGCTGTATTAGCTATTTATAATATTTCCTATTTTTAGTAATGTTGTCATGTTTGGTTTAATTAGCTTTATGATCTCAGAGGAGAAGATTTTTATATATTTTCCGATAGAGTCCTATGTTAAACTATGTTCCGCGTTGACAAACATCTTGGATTGAGGTCAGGGTGAACGAACACAATTTTATAATGTGGACCACCTATGGACAATCCCGGCTATGTTTGACCAAAACCGGCTTAGTGGTTTCGCAGGAGAAGATTGTTATACCCATAGAGTCCTATGTTGGCGGTCGTCTTGGTTGGAGGTTGGTATCACCAGACACAACTCTCAACGTGCACTACGGAAGGACCCTTCCTGTCATGTTTGATTTAAACTGACTTCACATTTTCAGATAAAAGGATTTTATATGTTTTTCCTATAGCGTCCTATGTTAAATTATATCTTATGATGGCAACAATCTTGGATGGAGGTCAGGGTAGAGGGACATAATTTTGAAAAGGGACCACCCGAGGACATTCCTGTCATGTTTGGTTTAAATTTGCTTTATGACGTCAGAGGAGAAGATTTTTATGTATTTTTCCCATATGGTCCTATGTCAAACTATGTCCCACAGTGGCGGCCATCTAGGATGGAGTTCGGGGCCAATGGACATAATTCAGAATACAGACCACACAAGAACCATACCTGCAACGTATGGTTTAAATTGGCTTTATTGTTTTGGAGGAGAAGATTTTCATATATTTTCCCATGGGGACCAATGTTAAACAATATCCCACTGTGGCGACCATCTTGGATTGAGGTCGGGGTCAACGGACACAGTTTGGAATGTGGACCACCTATGGACAATCCCTGCCATATCTGGTTTAAAATGGCTCAGTTGTTTGAAAGGAGACTGTTATATGTATTTCCCAATAGGGTCCCATGTTAAATTATACCCTACGATGGCGACCATCTTGAATGGAGGTCGGTGTCACCAGATACAGTTTTGAAAGTACACCATCCAAGGATCATTCCTGTCATGTTTGGCTTAAACTGGCTTGACAGTTTCAGACGAGAAGATTTTTATATATTTTCCCGTAGGGTCCTATGTTAAACTGTGTTCCACGGTGGTGGCCATCTTGGATGGAGATCGGGGTTAATGGATACAATTTAGAATGCAGACCATCCAAGGACCATCCCTGTAATATTTGGTTTAAATTGGCCTTATGGTTTCAGATGCGAAGATTTTTTTAATATTTTTCCCATAGGGTCCTATGTTAAACTATGTCCTACGGTGGCGGCCATCCTGGATGGAGTTCGGGATCAATGGATACAATTTAGAATGTGGACCACCCAAGGACCATCCCGGCCTGTAATATTTTGTTTAAATTGGTCTATGGTTTCAGATGAAAAGATTTTTTTAAAATATTTTTCCCATAGGGACCTATGTT
>JAOXYI010073685.1:0-12459 GCA_028566495.1 Lithophaga antillarum | reverse complement strand
GATGACAACAGCAACTTAGTCATCAGAAAGGGAGTTTATCCTTACGACTACATGGACTGTTCTGAAAAGTTGAACGGCACCAAGCTACCAGGGAAGAAAGAATTCTACTCGCAACTTTACGACGAGGACATCAGTGACAAGGACTAAAAACATGCAAAGCAAGTCTGGAAGGAATTCAACATGAAAACGACGGGAGACTATCATGACTTGTACCTTGAAACCGATGTGTTGCTATTGGCGGATAGTTTTGAGAATTTCAGGGACAACTGCATGAAGAACTATCATCTGGATCCTGCTTGGTATTTCACAGCACCGGGTCTGGCGTACGATGCCTCGCTGAAGATGACGAAAGTGAATTTGGAGCTGAGTGACCATGAAATGCTTCTTCTGTTCGAACGCGGTATCAGGGGAGAGGTGTCCATGATCACCTGCAGACATGGAATGGCAAACAATCCCTACGTCAAAGGCTGACAAAACTCAACCGACTAAGAATCTGACATAGCTGTGTGCGAATAATTTGTACGTTTGGGCCATATCTCAAGCTCTTTCAGTCGGAAGGTTTGAATGGGTAGACCCCGTAGACATTCCAAACCTCTAGAAAATCAAGGAGGACGCTGAATATGGGTACATGTTGGAGGTCGATTTAAACTATCCAAAGGAGGTCCATGACGACCACAACGATTATCCCTTAGCACCTCAAAACGTAGAAATATACAAGGATCACAAACGAGTCCCAACACTATTCAGCAGGGAAAAGTACGTTTTTGCATTACAGGAACCTACATCAATATCTAAAACTGGGAATGAAGCTGAAAAAAAGTGCATAGGGCATCAAGTTTGAACAACGAGCTTGGCTGAAGGAATATATCGACCTGAACACAGGTTTGACAGCAAGAGTATCAACTAGTCTAAGAATGACTCTTTCAAGCTGATGAATAACTCCGTCTTCGGTAAGACGATAGAGAACACCGGAAAGCGAGTCGATGTCAGGTTGGTGAACTCTGAAAAGCAGGCACTGAAGTTAGTGGCTAAGCCAAGTTACTGCCGATGGACCATCTTTACAGACAAACTGGTGGCGGTCCATATGAAGAGAACAAAACTAGTGTTCAACAATCCGATTTACATAGGATTCGCCGTTCTCGAGTTGTCTAAGATACTGATGTACGACTTTCATTACAACTTCGTATATGGAAGCAAGGCAAAGCTCTTGTTTACCGACACAGACAGTCTTGCCTACGAAATCGAGACGAAAGACTTTTACAAGGACATGATCCCATATGTCAAGAGTAAGTTTGACACGTGCCACTACCGGACTGATACCCGTCTAGCATCCTGCTGGTTTGAACTAGAAGATAGTAGGTATGTTCAAAGAACATGTACACGGAAGAGGTTAACAAGATTGCTCTTTCGGCTACAGATACGAAGCGTCACATACTGAAAGATAAGATCACTACCTTAGCTCACGGACATTACAAAATTGAAAAGAGAACCTAATGAGATCCAACTCACAGATTGTAATCATAATGATGAACTTACAACAGTTGTGCACGAGGAAGATTGTTGAGGCTGAGATTCCAAGAGGTGATCTACTTCAGATATTACAAACTGATCTGAAGTGCTTTCCAGGCATTAGATACAACGAACGACGTTATCCAATATTCGATCATATAGATTGGACGGATGTTCAACTCACATTTCAAAATTGGCAATATGATGGTGAAAAAGTTTGGGATGAACCTTTTCCTGATGATCTTTGTAAACAATGGACTCGCGATTTGACGGCTGTAGATCTGCGATACGACCTGAGATTCATTACAATACGGATGAACTACAGAAACGCAGGTCGGTGGTGTGCGGGCACTTTTGCTTGTACGTTTTGAAGTTGTTTGCAGAGGGTTGGAAGTTTGAAGAAGTGGTGTTATCGTTGATCTAGTAAATAAATAACATGGTAGACAAGTTCGGATCTTCAAGAGAGAAACGTACAAATCTGTCGAAGATACGTCAAGCCCACGACATGAGAGATTATCGTATCACCAACATGGGACCGCCCGAAAGCAACTCAGATGCCATAACAAGGCAGCGCGTCAATCAAGAACTGAAAGACAGCATGGATGAAGTCGATACGTTACGAACCAAGTATAATATGACGATGGAAATGAGACGCATCGAGAGTAAATATGATAAATCGATCAAAGAACTCGAGAAAAAATTGGGAGGCACAGTGGATAAGTCGGAATGCGTCTCCACCAACGGGGTAAGATGAACATTGACCTAGTTATGCAGAATCATGCAATTCATAATCTTCCAAAGGAGAAACAATCACATGAGGATGGTATACGAAAAATGGGCAAGATTTAGTACTTTCGATGCAAAGTAAGATTGATACAGTTTAGTCTGACTATGAAACACTTGAAGATCAGATGTTCGACAACCAGGATAGGATAGATAGTATGGAGACCTTTTTCAAGCTGAAACATCCCTCAGAAGTTCCAACGACAGCTGGGTCTAGACGCAGAGCCGCTACTGAGAGATCTAAGAGAATAACTACAAACGAAGAGGAGATAGTAGTAGATGGCATCGTACCACTGACTAGCTCACAAGTTGCCTTCTTCACAATCTTTCTAGCCTTGATAATCACCAAGACTGGAAAGCTTGCTGCCAGCTGTAGCTATTGCATGTCCGATTGTTTGATCCAATAATAGAATGAGGTAGGATAACCTACCCATTTGACAAAGACTTCTTTCACACCATTTTTGGTTCTCCTCCTCGAGACCTTTTCGATGCGGTAGATGTCCTGATCAGTCCTTCGGGTTCGTAGAAGGATTCCTGGATTTCTTCACCATCGGTGACATGGAGACGATAGGTTGGCGGTTGTGTGTTCAACGCTTGGGAGACGGTGAATACTTCTTCTCTCCAGAGGGTGGTGTATCCTTTTTCAAAAGTTTCCTTCTTCTTCGTGATCCTGACTCTGATCCCAACACTAAAACGAGGTTTTTGCATGAGAGGCTTGTTTCCATATAGGTTCCAGAACACTCTGTTTTCATACTCTTTCTGACTTGCTACAGTAGGAGTCATCTTGATAAATCTGTTTGGTAGTGTTGTACTGATGAACGAAATCGTTTAAGACGTTGATATGCGTGCGCGTAGAGTTGACTGAAAAGTACTTGAACATTTTTTCTTTCACTTGAAACTCGACTTTTCTTCGTTTTCGATAGAGAAGAGTTCGACATAGTGCTTTCGGAGCATTTGCTTAACATGTTTGTTGTAGAACTCGGTTCATTCATCCGTCCACCATTTTTTTGGGAACGCGGGACTTGAATACGGACTGAAAGGCATCTCTGACCGTCGCTTCTTTCTTGTCCTTGAGAGGCACTAGCCAGCCGTATTTGGAGAAGATATCGATTTTTATTTCCACCTGTAAATTATTGATCAGTTTGTTTAGGAAGCCGGCACCTGTGTTTGGACGAATTAACTGAGATTTCTTCGAACCGCAAACGGTGCAAGTTCCAGTCTTCCGTATTTGGTCGCAATTTCTTGTACTTTCCCTGTCTCCGTCTTCCTTTCGCACAGTAGATCATCATTTTATTTAAATAAATGACGTTGAGGACATCTCTTACAATGAAGCTGCTGCGACCAGGCACAACCACTTTCTTCTTCCCCAGAGATCGATCAGAGTTCATCATTGGGAAGTCGGACTGCAGTAAGACAACGTTGATGAATAACCTTCTTCTTCGATTGGGATGGTTGGATTACGATAGTCTGTATGTCTTCGGAAAATCGCTTCACCAGCCCATCTATCAGCTTCTGCAAAGTGGGTTAGAGAAGGGATTTTCGAAAGAAGACATAGGTGAACTTCTCTCCACAAAAAATAGTCCTTATTCATTGATCGATGTTGTCGATGCATTAACTCCATCAAAACAACCTAGCGGCATCGAAACTTTCTTCTTCGAACAAGGTAGTGACGTACCAGATCCGCGCGAACTCGACATGACCCGTAAGAATCTAATGGTATTCGACGACTTGATGTTGAGCAAACAAAACAAATGTGAAGACTACTACGTCAGAAGACGACACAACAACGTTGATTACTTCAGCCTATGCCAACACTACTTCAGACTGCCGAGGAAGACCATCAGGGAAAGCGTCAACTTCGTCTGTCTCTTCGCACAAGATGCAAAGAATCTCGACCACATTCATCCCGAACATTGTACAGATCTGTCCATGGAGGAGTTCAAAACCTTGTGTTAACAATTCTGCTCCAAACCTTATGGAATCCTAATCATCGATCTCACAAGCACGAAGGATAATAGAAAACACCGACGCAATTTTACAGACCCTTATATAAAGAAAGGAACCTTACAAATATCATCAGGAACGCCAGTTTGAGCTGGAAGGGAAAGACGTTCGTATAACCAACAACAAAGACTATTTTCTATATCAGACATTTGGAACGTTTGGAGGAGGCTGGTTAAACTGGGAAGATAAGTGTGAGAAGTGCTCTGTAAAATATGGTCTTAAATAATTCAGTCAGGAGTCGGCTGACGTTTGCACATGTAAAAAACAGATAGAAGACTGGAGGGATATTTGTTATCCTTGCATCGTAAAACATTAAACGAAGATTCTCGAAGATACTCTCATGCACGAGGACGTTTGTAATGTAAGCGTAAGCATGAGTGGGAACGTTTAGATCCTTGAAGGATCAACTGTGCTAAATGTGGTGCTGAAAGGAATGTCGATCTTATTGACCGCTATGATAATAGTACCTTAGGTAGAGCTGCGCATAAAACCCAAGAAAAGCGATGTACAGCATAGACATCCAGGTCCTCAATGTACTCAACCATGCCAACCGAATGAAGACTTGTGTCCAAGACATTTAAATTTTTCACGCAGGTCATGTTGCCAGCACATCTTGAAAACTGGTAAACAATGTTTGAAGCCATGTAAGCATGATGTTGCATTATGTGCTGGAAATCAAACGCTACGGAGCGTTCGCCGGAACGCTAGGGGATGTTTGTACCAACGCTTAGAGACGTTCAGACAAACGTTGTAAATAAAATAGTGCTGTCATTCATAACAACTTCCGATTCCAAGCAGCGTGAAGCTCTTGCTAAAGAGGACCACGATATCAAACGCAACATCCAAGCGCGTAACTTACAACAGTCTTGACAAACAAGGGTTGAGCCGTGATCTCTCCAAGCTTTTCAAACCCGTTGTAGAAGCGGAAGAGAAAACTGCTTCTCAGCCCAGCAAGAAGATTGAGGACATTCCAACAATACCGCCACCACTTTCAGCATTACCACCACCACCAGAGTTTGCTGATGACAAACCATTGCCAATCGATCAAACGAACATTAACACAACCCTAGAGCCCAGAGCACAAAAATATCTCACCCTGAGTATGACGAATGAGGCGGACCACTCATTTGGATTGAGATCTGAGGACAATGACATCCTCATCGGGAACAAACTGGTAACTTTTGACGGGGACGACAACTTTGTGGATGGGGTGCGATGCAAAGAAACACCCGGACTCTGGGAGCTCATTGTTAGGAAGACCTGAGACGTTCGAGGCTGATGGCTTGGATAACTATGCTGAGATCGTGAAAAGCACTGGTGCAATGTATCATGCGCATGATGTCTTCTCCAGAACTCCTAAATCCAATGGAGGTTACAAGTGTAGGAACATCGTTTCACACATTTATAAAGAAGAGAAGCAAGATAGCGGACTGCAGACAGTTTTCCTATCTTCAGATTCCGACCATCTGTTAGATCGATTAGATCTTTGCTCTACCTCCTACAGAGCTGGAAACAATGGAGTGAGAAATGAGATTGTAGCAATCCTCGATACGTTGAAACGACAAGGATCGATCAACGATGATGAGTACAACACAGCACATCACAGCGTTCTATATATAAACATGCTGCAAACGAAGGCAGGATATCGTCGAAAGTACGTCTTCTTTGGTAGAGGACTTTTTATACTGTAACCAACTTGCTCGGACGGGTGTTCAGCTCTCCAGCTGCGAAAACGCTGGGTAGTAAAGCGTTGTTTGCTGCCACTAATGCTGCTGTGAAAGGGGTAGAAAAAGATGCTACTAAGGCTGTGGATCGTGTAGTCAACAGGTTAACTTCATCCAAGAAAATGACTCCTCGACAGAGAACCAAATTCAGCAACATCGTTTCCAAACCAAAACCAAACTTCCACAACACCATTTCCGGAGGTTGTGTTGCAAAATATATGACTTCGTCCAACGGTATAAATAAATACACAATGTCTGAAATTGTCGATATCAAGGAACCCTTGGCCTTGGAAGAAACTCTTCAGGAGTATGAGTACCACGAGTATGAACCCATCACGGGGTCGAATCTGAACAACTCTGGAACTTTTCACCCATCCGGCCGAGAGTTATCTGCTAGTGGAAGGACGACTTCAAAAGAACGATGGATCAGCCTACCAAGATGCCTATTTGATTTCACTGGTCAACAACGCCATCATGTATCTATTCAAAATCCTTAATTACAGTCTTAGTATCAGGTATCACTGAAACACATCTTCGGGTTTGCACAGGATTACAACAAACTAGTGTACGGATTTAAACATGAGTTGACACTCGTTCAAGACACTGACAACGATGCCGTGTTCAGAGATGCTGGTGTTAAGTAAGTGGCTAGGATCGTATTGAGTAAAATCTCTTGGTTCGTCCCACACATCTTATCTTCTGACGAAACCAAGCTACAGTTGTACGAAACTATCGAAAGCAAATCCAAACTTGACATTGGTTATCGCATGAGACAGTGTGATTCGTAGCTGTTCCGGAAAATACAACATTCAGTTGGAGGTTGGGCACAAAAAGTAGTCCTGAAAAGCCTAGGTAGGTCATTATAGCATTCCAGACTGACAAAAGTAATAACCAAGAAGCGAACCCTGCTATCTTTGACCACCGTCGATTGCGAAACATCTACGTCACGCTGAACGCACAGAGGTATCCCGCTGTGGACTACAACACATCCTTCGCTCACAACAGAGTGGCTAGAGTGTAGAAATAAACTTCAGGAGAAAATTCATCTCACCAGCAACCCTAACATCACTCCGGCTAATTTCTCAGACCTGTACCCACTGTTCGTCTTCGATATCAGTAAACAGAGTGAGAAACTCAAGCATTTAACAGTGGACATCTACGTCAGGGCTGAATTTGATCAAAATGTCCCAGCTAACACTCAAGCATTTGCTCTCGTCATACAGAATTCTACAGTTCGAGTTTCATGGTAGGTAGATGAGAGTCGCATTCTAACCTTTCAAATGGATAAAGAATATACGTATGTATGTTTATATTCAAAACTGTCTGAAATCTAAACAGCAATGAACTGACATCTGTTTTGTAACTACACGCTAGTTGCAAAACACTGGTAAATAAATGAGTGCATCAGATCTATTGTAGCAAATCGCGGACAATACCAACCCGAAACAAGTGTTCTCTTTCATCGTCTCTGGACATGGTAGCCGAATCGCCACCAGATTCAACCTGACCGTTCAGGCTAAGATCAACATCGATGCTAATCCAGCAGTATACTGAAAGCAACTCTGACCGTAGCCAAAAGCTATCTGGTGTTCAGGCAGAGAGTACAAAAATGTATATACGGTCGATAGGGTAACAGACATTTACACAGAAGGCGAGAACATCGTGAGCATCATCAGCATCAACAGCATTTTGGTCAATAGCGACATTATCAGTGGAAGTTATGTGAATGGCTCGCAACAATCCACCGTTTACAGTTTCTTTCCAAATGTTGATCCAGGTTATAAGATCGTTCAAAACCACAAGAACCTGGTGTATTTACCCGCGACTTGAGCACTATTAATCGCATTGAAACTTACCTAACCGATCAAGACGGGATTCCAATCAATCTCAGAGGTGACTATCTAACCATATGCTTTCATCTTCGTGGGCTGTAAATAAATTAATTATCAAGAGTATGGGCTGAACTTAACGCAAAGTCATGAAGATAAGCTGCAACGAGCTGCGAAGAGTGGTTGTCCGATCAGCATCCGTTTTTCACATGAAAACCTGTAGGGGGTACACAAGATGTTACTCATTAAGCGACAGATACAAAGGATTGCCAGAGTGGAAATGGTACTATGAATCTGGAGCTCAGTAAGAAACAGTTGAAGCAAAACTAGCAGATGGTGGATTTTTTACCCACGTTGGCAGGAATCGCTATGAGAACTCTTCCCATGATGGCTAAAACGGTTCTGCCAGCACTCGGAGTTGGTGCATTAAGTGGGCTTGGCGGTCTGGCCGTCAACAAGGCTCTCGGATCGGGATTGGACCTCAAAAAGGGTGGAGGTGGGTGTTGTATGAGCGTACAGGGTAACGGTTTGTATCTCAAACCAGCTAAAATTCCTCAAACCTATGGTGATGGATTGTACCTGAACCATGGAACCCAATTTGTTAAAATTGATTCTGGGACCAAATAGTCCTTTCAAAAATACTCCTGTCTTGGGCATGCTCCTTTGAAATTGTTTCAGTAAACAGGGACTATTAAAAGGTTTCCGTTCCTTAAAAAAAAGAAAGAAAAGATCACAACCTTAGTGAAACAAAATGATTTTGGATTGGCCTCGGTCAATCAAAAATCAGTTATCAATTTCTTATTCCTCGCTTCAACATGCTTCTTTGAATCAATAAATAAATGTTCGATGAATTAGATCCTGGAAAAGTTGAGTACAGGTTCGCGAAAATCGAGGACACAGAAGAACTCGATTCGAAGGTTCAATTAAAGAGATGAAATACTTTAAATTTTCAGTGTCTCTTATAATTTTAAGTATGGACGTTGATGTTTGATTTTTGTCATATCAAAGAAGTACTGCGTTTCTGTGCTATAAAGCACGACCAGGCAACCAAGTCTCAATAGTCAAAATAATGCATTGGACCTATATGGTTGCAACCAGATAGATAGGATGATACTTGTACAAATGCACAACACCATTAGACTTTAATGTCTGTACCCCAAGGTAAAGCTAATAGGCTAGACTTACAATGTCAGCAAGATATTGGTCACATTTAAAAGAAAGCGTGTATTTCTTATATTCAAGTTTTGTGTTCATTTCCTATTGAAGTACGTAAAGTTGGTTGTTTTTCATTTTAATTATACATCAAATAAAAGGACTTTGAAGAAAATTCGTCATTCTTGAAAATTATCAACGTTATCCGTTATAATATACACCTACGCCGATATCGCGGCGTAGATGTATACCATCACCTGGATAACGTTGATATTTTGTTTGGATGAGGCTTTCAAGTGGGATTTTTTTTTCTGTCAATTGAGAGCTGTTTTTTTTAACCACCCCACCCCATCCTCCCCTCGTTTTATTTTGTTTTTGTTTTTTGGGGGGTTTAATCCATGAGTAAATATCCATAGTTTTCATTATCAATTGTTTTGCTCTGTTTGAGACCTGTGCTTACGATAAAACTTCCCTCCAGCTCGTCTTTTGCGCCTTTCTTCAGTAGAACACTACAGGACCAGACCTTATTCGTTTCTTCTGCTTGATTCTTTAATGTCAAGATTCTTTCGTTACCGTACTTAGTAGTCAAGTCCATAACTTTCTCAATTTGATAAGGTACGTCTCTGGTATTCCTCTCCACTTCATAGCCTTTTCAGTCCTTTCCGCTACTTTATTTGCTACCTATTCCATATTTCGAAACTGGACGACTTTTGTATTTTCGATCTTTGGATATATCATACAAATCTTTTTCTTTGTAGTCCCCACTATGTAAATGAGCGTTCACCAGTTTTTGGATTCTTCGGCCTATTTTGACCTGAAAATGCGCTGAAAAATTTGATGTATCCCAGAACTGTCATAATTACACTACTACAGTATACGTTTACATTGTTGAAAATAATCCGTAAGTTTTTTTACCTACGTCATCAACGGCGAGCGGAGGTCTAGTGGTTGTTCGATTCTGTCCATCCGTCAGTCCGTCCGAAAAAGTTAGGATACATAGTTTGTGCAGTATGTTTCTCCTGCAGATTTTGTTCAATTTAAATCCAATTTTGCACATGTATTGAAAGTTAATTTATGATGTGCACCTCCTATTTTCAGAAAGTTAGATGATATTTCTCTGTGATTTTCTATATGTGGAACTTTGTCATTTTTGTGGTCCAAAACAATAGCGGTACATAGTTTGTGTTATCTGTTACTCCTACTATTTTTGCTCTGTTTAGTTCAAATTTGCACATGTAATTTAATTTTACATCCCTACATCTGTCAGTGATATTGGTCGACGCAGGTCCAGACCCGGTATCATTCTTGTTTTTTTTCTCTTTGTTTTTTAATTCGACCTTCCTGTTTGCGACCGTAAGGCTTTATTTTGTCTATAGGACATATTCAGAGTTCTCATTCAAACATTTTTTTGGCATATGATTGTTCTTCACAGAGACAAAAATCATCAAGCCACCAATGAATTATTATGGAATCACTAAATGTGAGTGATTCCTGATATCAATTACTGGAGCAAGTATGTAATACGTGGGATGGGCGGATAACGACGTTTTATTAAAGATTCAAGATCGTAAAATACATGTATGTACATGTTTATCAAACTCATTTTTCAAGAATAACGAAATTTCACCAACCAACAGTCCTTTTACTTGATGTATAATTAAAATGAAAAACAACCAACTTTATGTATTTCAACAAAAAATGAACACATAACTTGAATATAAGAAATACACGCTTTGTTTTAAATGTGACCAATATCTTGCTTAAATTTTAAGTCTAGCCTATTAGCTTTACCTGGAGTACAGATATTAAAGTCTAATGGTGTTGTGCATTTGTACAAGTATCATTCTATACATCTGGTTGCAAACATATAGGTCCAATGCATTATTTTGACCTTTGAGGCTTGGCTGCCTGGTCGTGCTTTATAGCACAGGAACTCAGTACTTTTTTGATATGACAAAAATCAGATATCAACTTCCAAAACTTAAAATTATAAGAGACACTGAAAATTTAAAGTATTTCACCTCTTTAATTTCTAATGTTGTGTATTGTGGACTTAAGATGTGCCATACTTTCTAAGAGACGATAAACAAAATTCTTAAAACAGTATAACAGATTTAAAGAAAGTAGTCATTTTGCTTATTTTAAGCTTCAGGCTTCAACTGTGACTACCGCAAAGTCAGAGTTTAATTTTTTTTATTGATAATGTTATTTTCAGTTATGGGGTTAATAATGTTGTTTTTGCGAATTTTAAATGGGCCCTTGGAAAATTCTGAAATTTGCAAAAATATTTCTAGTTATCAGAACTTCGAATGGCAAAAAGTTGGAGCGATTCCAACATTTTTAAATCCTGTGCAAATTATAATTCTCGTCCATTACTGATTAACGGAAACAAATATATAGCATTTAACCTTTAACCCTTTGGCCGCGACGTTTTCAAAAATAAACGACGTCATACGCGACGTTTATTTGTAACGTCACAAAAAAGGCGAAGTTTATGTCTGTTTTGGTAGCGTCATGAACGTCAAGTGCGATGGTAAAATCGACCCCTGTGTATTTTTATTTTTTTAAAGGACAAACTGAATATTTAAGAACAAATACACATACCTAACGTGGGCTATGTATCATAGAAAAAAATATTGGAAGAAAAAGAAAAACAAAGAAGAAAAAACAAAGCAAACAAACAAACAAAAACTATTGAAGACAAAACGCCACTCTAGTGATGGATAACATAAACGTAACAGACCACAAAAAAGAATATGTAAAGTGTTTTAATGTAGTTAAAGTAAAGCAAGAAATACAGTTTTAATTTATTAAAGAGGAGAAGCGTATAACCTGCTAAGGATTCAGCTTCTATATTTAATTTTCAATATATTTCTTTCCCGTCTTTTTCCGTATTCCGTATTCCATATTCAACGAACGTAAAAATAGTGGTAACGCTTCGTTTATTTTCAGTTGCCATAAATTTTCGCGATATTCTGATAAAAACAAAAATGTGAATGTATTTACTAAGACACTAGATGTTCAGAGGAGTTTAAAAAATATACCAAGTTATCTTTTTTCAGGCATTATTACAAACAACATATATATTTAGTTTACACTTGTAAGAACATGTTACATATTTTGAAGTTCTGAAGTTCTGAAATTCCGATTAAACTGTCTAAGGATATCTTTGTATTAGGGAGAAAACGGTGAAATTTTATTTTACACATACATTAATACTAAATTAAAAACTGATGAACACGGCTTTATGTGACAACTCGCCAAAAAGTTCAGAGGTTGGAATGAAAATCATGTACATTGTAAGCATAATCATTATTAAGAAATTGAGGGCTCATTTTTCCTGTTGTAACAAGTAGCAACAATATCAAGCAGGGAACAATCTAATTGACGAAAAAATACCCAAGACAAAGAAAAGAAACAAGAAAAAAAAAAATAAATAAATCCCCCCCCATCTCTCC